>JARWLF010000240.1:0-23863 GCA_029853055.1 Scenedesmus sp. KT-U
ACACAAAGTCGGGGTTCACCTGTCCTGCTTGAGTGCTTACAGCTTGGAGACACTTGCTGTTATCGCAGTCACTCAATAGCAGTACGGTACCCCCGCTTTATGGCGACACTGCAGGACAAGCGGCCTCCTTTCTGCCACCGCCGGTACTACACAGGTCCGACCATCTGGCATCTTTCGCTTCACTACCCATTTTTCATGCTTAGCCTTATCTTGGTAACTCAACATAGCAACCTGTATCTGTGTCTGGCTGATGTCATTTGACAGGGCTCCTTGCAGGTGTACTCTAGCAGTGTTTGGTCTTCGTATACATCCCCCATCTTGCTCTGCTGCTGCCATCAGCATTTCCCACTCGCCCTCAGCCTGGTCAGCTTGCCCCTGCCTTTCTGCAACACAGGTGGCTGCCCCCCATTCCTCCACTGCAGCTTGCTCATTCGGCCAGTCTGGTATACCCAGCCATTGGCATGTCAACCTATGCCCCCAAGTTGGGGCACCCCGACGGAGCCAACAAGTCGCTCATGGGGTATCAGAAACTGATTCTAAACATTCAAACCATTCATCACTAGCAACGGACAAGAAATTATCCGATGCATCAACGAGATTAGAAACCTGGACATCTCGACCACAACGTCTCACTCAACAAGCATGCACGAAGGCAGCCACCAAAGCACTTGGTTGCTGCATAAAAGTGCGCATATCATCACTGTCAGGCTGAGCAGCCATATCACAATCCCTCCAACCACCAAAGTCTGCAAACAAAGACTGACAGCGCTGGCGTAAATCTGCATTAAAAAGGGCACTCAATGACCATGTGATATTCATCCTCAACCTGATGAGCAGAGCACCAATTGCAAACACGTAATGTACGGTCTCGAGCCTGCCATCTGCCTACACAAACATCCCAATCATGTGCTGCTAACCTGAAACGCAATAAAGTGCTAACAACAGTTGCATGTAGTCCTGCTGCATCACACACTGCACTTGATCTACTTCTAGGTGGGTGAGACTCATCCAGATCTGTAAAGGGGGCCGCAGCAAGCCATCGATCATAAGTACTCCAGATCACACTACTCGACGGGGCAATCCTAGGGTTGTTGTTGACACCAAACCAGTTTTCAGCTTCAGCCTCCCACCAGTGCTAGCACCTGGCTACAGTGAACAATGCTATCAGTGAGTTGGCATCCATGCATTGTCCTAAGATAGCTCTGCGCTCCTGCTCTGACGCTAACTGTGCCGCAATATCAGCAGCTTGATAACCCATCGCTCTCTCCTTGACTGCAGCGGTAGGCTCATTGAACTTGCTGTCAATGTCATCCTGGCAGGCCTGCTCCTGGCTTTCCTGGCCTGGAGTTGTAGCTGAATTACCATGAAGGTAGGCCACACATGCCTGAACTCACCCACCTTGTTGGCACTGTACCATGGCCAGCAGTCATACCTTTCCACTGGCAGGGATTCACTCGCAGGGTCTAGTATATTGTGTACTAACGTCCCGATACGCCTGTTGATGCCATCAAAGATGATCTCGCAGCAGCTGTAATTTGCATTGGCTCTCCCAGCTTGGTCCAGAGGTTCCTCGGCATCATGATGTGTGCCCTACTGCCCACCTTTGCTGCATCCATAACTACCGGCTGCCTCAGCACATACCCCACAGCCGCCTTGCCCTTGTCTCTTGCGGCAGCTTGCAGCCACATCAGCAGCTCTACCAACTGAACACATGACCTCAATCTGCGCCCATCCAGGCCTGTTCCAGACCCAGCAGCATATAAGTCCTGACACTCCCAGTCCGACACCATCAGCCACTGTTCATTGCAGTTCATCAGAGCAAATGTTTGCTCAGAAGACCATGCATACACATTTACTTTGAATGCAACCTTCCAGTGGCAACAGACCAGGATACATGTCAGTCGATACACATAAACTGTGCTGCATTACCCGTCTAGACGGGCTTGAGGTGTATACATGTATGTACCTGAACACTTTGCACCCTGACCTCGGCACCATCTCCAGGCCTGCACCAAGCCCTCCAAATGGCTCAAATACTACAAGCCATGCTTTGGATGTGAAGGTTGATGTTACACAGTTGCTGATATCCACTCGGGGGGGGGGGGGGGGGGGGGGGGGGGGGGGGGGGGGGGGGGGGGGGGGGGGGGGGGGGGGGGGGGGGGGGGGGGGGGGGGGGGGGGGGGGGGGGGGGGGGGGGGGGGGGCATGACCAACAATACCTGTAAATTGCACAGCATTGCCATCCACATGTTCAACCAACACTTCCATGCCAGGCTGACCAATCTTCATGCTGGGTGCTTGCCACTGTTGTGATAGCTGCTCAGCATGTTCATCCCTTCATGTTGCACTACTGTCTGGCTTGCCTGTTCCACCCCATCGATGATGACTGGTGGCAGCATGGGAGCTACTACAGTTCCTGAAACCATTCTTGCACCTGTATGGTCAGCATCAGTCACACGAGGCCACCTACTAAGCACATAAGCGTTGACATGCAGGATTCTGGACCTGTGCTTAATGGTTACGTCATGGTTCTGCAACGCCATGATCCATCGTGACTGCTGGCTGTTTGGCTCTGAAGTAGTCAGCAAACCTAGCAGAGGCCCACGTTCGGTTATCAATGTGAATGCCTGCTATAAAGATAGTGCCTGATTCATGAAGTTTTTGACTCAGCACACACACACACACACACTCTAGCAGCTCCCCCTTAGAGTATATCTTCTCTCATGTATGTTAAGGCTCTTGCTGGTACAAGCAACTATGTACTCTTGGCCTGCATCATCAATATGTGCCAAAACAGCTCCAATCCCTGTGTCAGACCAGTAAGTGAGCAGCAAAAATGGAATGTTCTCATCAGGTTGCCTCAGGACTGGCTCAGTGGTTTGAGCGTGCTTCAACTGCTTGAATGCCTCAGCCTGCCTAGGGCCCCAACCCCATACTGCATTTTGCTGTGTCAGCTCGTTGATCGGGGCTGCAACTTTTCCTGCGTTTGGACTATAACACCGATAGTGATTGTTGCCCAACACATGCTTCAGCTGGAATACATCCTGAGGTTCTGGGAAGGCTTGGATTCCTGCTACCTTCGCCTCAATAAGTCGGAGGTCACCATTATTGCCCAACAGATGTCCCATGAACTCCAGCTGTGAGCTATCAAAAAAGTTCTTTGCTGGGTGCGCCCTCAGTCCTGCAGACCATAGACGCTCAGGCACCGTGCCTACATGCTACACATGTTCTTGTAGCGACCTGGACATGGTTCGTATGTCATCAACATATGCTGTAGCGAATCCCTAACGATCTCACCATCATCAATTACAGCAGTTGATCAGCAAGACCTGGACTCTGTTGTGCTGCCGTGGCAATTGTTGCTGCATGAGGACCTCAGGTCACATGTCACATTGCATGCCACAGCAGGGTTGACGGCAGTAACTGCAGCAGCAGCCGATGCAGCAGCGCAGTGATGGCGAGGCAATACAAAGAAGTGCTGGTAGAGGATGAGCAAGCAGCATATCTTATCGCTGACTATGCACAGCCAGAACTGACCAAGCCTCCAGTAGTGAAGCTTCGCAGACCTGGTGTTGTGGTGAATGTGATCAAGTCAGAAGGTCATATATGAAGCTATGATGAAGCGGGTGAGGAAGCGTTCAAGCCAAGTCAATCCTGATCGTCAACTGCAGCAACACGCCGGAGGTGAAGTTGAGGGGGGAGTAGAGGCCTGTATGTCAGCTAGAGGGGCTATACTTGAGCCAAGGATGTACTACATCGGATGATATGGCAATCACAGGTTCAGACCCGAGTGTGTGCAGTAGATGATTCCTTCCATTCGTGTGTGGACTACGTAACGATTCCCATCACCATCTTCCCTTTGAACTAATTGCTAAATGCATGCATATCTGCAATAGTTGTCAGGCGACGATGTAACACCACAGCGCTGCATCTCGTGACATATTCCTGCACAGCACATAAGATTAGCTTCGTACAGCAAGCATCAACCTAGATACCTCCCGTAAGCAGGTACAGACTCTGGCACAACCCTCATTTGAAACTACTGGCCAGCAAACTGATTCGTCATCCTCGCATTTATTAGGTAGAATTTGGCAACATATGCAGCATCATGCCAAATACCACTAGTCTACGTGGCTGATCCTCCTGAACTGCAGCACAGCAACAACCATGACGGTGTGACCATCAACACCTGGCCCATGGTGCTGTGACAATTTCGCTGAAAGTCACTTACTGTCGGTGATTATGTGACACTGTCGCATGATGGCACCTCAGAACTCACTAAACCCCAGACGCAATTCCTACCTTCAGTTGCTGATAAGAGAATCACAACGATACCACAATAGGTGGCCAAAGAACATCATCACTGTTCCAATAACATTACTGCAGATCCACCTAGATGCTATAACAGATACCTGACAAGGAATGAACCTGACATATGATATGATAATTATTTGCATCTAACTATACGTGTGGCAGCAAGTCGACACCATGCAATAAGCAGCCCTCAAAAAGTGTTTTTGAACACATACAGCTGCTTGCTCAATGCACCTCCATGCATCAAGGAGGTCTTGTCCTATGCCATGAAGGCTGCTGCCACATAGCTTGGTGAATGTATTGCTTGATTGGGGTGACAAGCACATATGTTAGCATCCGGGAGTGCATGGAACATGACTGATCAGGGCTGTGTTGTTCTTGGCACACTCACATGGTCCAGCCGGGGTGAGTCTCCTGTGTGCTGAACAACCACTACTGTCTACCAGTCTGAGCACTCTTGTTGCTTTATGGACAGCATCATCTGTAGCCTGAAAATTTGTGAGCCGGAACCTCGTCTTCTACCTCACTTAGCTTGTATGCCAGAGGTGTGCAGCACCAACATCAAATCAACATTACTGCAGCCTAAGCTTGTTCCAGGGCTTGACTGGTAACCTGGGCACTGCCCGCTTACATGCAGGCTGCAAGTAGGCTGCCTGTAGTCCATATGACAAAGTTCAGCTTTGCGCTATGACCAAGTCCAGCTGCACCAAACGCCAGCGGTCAAAATGCATAGGAAAGCATCACTCTGGTCAGCGTCCGGACTGTACGGGTTCATGGTTTGCAAACATTGCTACAGGTTGGGCTGGAGTACCAGCCCTCGGCCTAGATTGTGAACAGAGAATTGCTCAACCTTCAGATACACTATCAGCCTATATACACATCCTGCTACTGGCATGATTGTATACATAGCAAGGTCAGTGATTGTATAACCCCCAGCCTTTCACAACCTCAACCTTCTAAGCCACAAGGAGCCCAACAGCAGCATGCAGCAACACCGCAAGCTGACACTGGCAGTGTCAAGCAGCTGCTGCTCTCTGAGCCTTTGCGTCCACCTGCTCAATCTGAAGTTGATGTGCAAAGTGTCAGTGCAACCTGACCCACAACCCACTGCAGGACAGGTTTTGCTCTCATCTGGGTCATTAGCTTGCTTGTAGGTCTTTGGACTGGGCAGAGGTAATCAAAGATCCTTAGTCCCCTATCATGTATTGTATTGTAGAAAGAGATTGCGACAATCACTGATTCTGCTTTGTGCAACGGCCTCAGGACATCAGTATAGCAACCCTCGCTTCAAGGTTCAGCACTCGTCAGAAACAATGCGTCTAGCGTGTGCACTCCACCAACATGCACACTTGACCAACATGTGTCTAGCACAAAATGCAACTTGCGACTGTACTGGCATGAACGTTCAGTCAACCCACACCTTTGTCCGGGGTATGAGAGCAGTGACCTCAACCATAATTCAAGGCGCAAAGAAGGCACTGAGGCGTAGTTGGGTGTGCAGTTCTGGGTCTTTTCTGTGGCCATGTTGCTCAACAGCTTGGTCAGTGCAGCAGAGGTGACTCCCTGTGTCTTGTCAACTCCCTTCCTTGGCAGCATTGCCAGTCATCAAAGCTGAACCCCACCAGCACTTTGGCTAGAAACCCTGCAGCTGGTCGCTTGGTACCTGCCGTAGTATGCTTGCACAAGCCTGTCCTGTAATGCCGTTGCTGCTTGGCATGGGACCAGTGTTTGTGGTACCAGCAGCCAATCCAGATTCCAAGCGAATACTGACCTAGTATCACCAGGGTGGCTGGCTGGAGTTGATTGAGGCTAGCGCCCGTATCCGGGTGTGTGAAAGTTCGTCACCTTGCAGGGTCTTGCTGAAGGGCGGTGGCCCTGCAGTCTGACTGCTTGCAGTCAAGCGAAATAGTCCATGCTTTGTGGTGTTCATGAATGTGTATTTTGAAGTGCAGCACATTGCGGCATGCCGATAGCAAACAGACAGCATGGAGCAACGAGACCTGCACAGTATAACACACAGTTGTTCAGCCCAAACTGGTGGCACTAGCAGAGATGTTGCGACCAGCTCACTGGCCTGGCGCACAACGAACAAGACACTCTTGATCTTACATCATTTCAGCATGCCTTGCACTAGTACTACTGCAGCACCACTGTTGCTGTGCTTTGAAGCTGACCACCGACTCTTCCGACCGAGGTCCCTGCCGTGGAAAGATGGGTTTTGAGTGCATCCTCTTGGATAGCACCGCTGGCAGCTGTTGCTACCCAAATTCTCTGGCCAGAGCTGCTGCTTTTCTTTTCATTTCATGAATCTCCAGCAACTGGGCTTCTGGAGACAGAAGCGGTGTGTGCTACAAATTGTCTCTACTGTGTGAAGAGGTAGTGTACATCATGTGATGATCATTCCTGTCCCAGGAGGGTGGCCACACACTGCACACTGGGCAGAAGCTTACATCAATGCTTGCTACACAATGCTGTCAACTTGTCGGACAGTGGCATCTGCCAGACTGCATAATGGTTTTGCAGATACACACAACTCTCAGAGACTTCTGCAGGACAAGGTACTACAGACTGCTTTGGCCCACTGAATCCTTCATACACTTTACCAACTGTTGTTTTGCTGAGTCCCTCTGCTTCTGAAGATCATGCCTCAAGCACCTCACAAAGACATAAAGGAGCGCGGGGCCGATGGCAGCATTGCTATGGCTGATGAGTAGTTTATATCTATAAGCAAAGACATACTATGAGGTGCAGTCGTCCAGCATTTGCCCTGCTGCTATTGCAAGCCTCTGCTGGAATCACTGCCTGTGCTCTCTGGTCTTTCTGCTGTGGCTCAATGACAGGCATCTGCCTGGTGCTCAAGACAGCTTCAGCTGCTGCGCTGGGCCACAGAGGACGTGTTGACACAGTTTGGCACATCCTGCAGGAGGGTACTCAGCAGCATTATGCACAGTACTTACAGTGCAAGCGAACCTGTCAAACAGCTTGGCTACGTGCCATAGCGGTCGTTGGTTGATGAAATCTGCCTCATGGGTTTGACCCAATTGGTAGGATGCTCTTTTGCAAACCACTTTGAGCTTGCCCTGTGCAAAGCTACTTCTGTAGCAGCCAAATGGATGTTTCCTTGCACATGAGGGACTTGGATATAAAATGGGGTAATATAATTGTCAGAGGCACATCCTGGCTGCCATTCGATGCTACGTGCCAGCTTGTTACTTTGTGCAGCTGTGTTGTATTTTAATACCCACAATGTTGTTACAACGCTTCGGGTACCAAAGCTAGTTGCAAGCAGCTGGGCACATGCACCAGTACGGTAAGAAATTGTACCACTTGGTGATTATTGTAACCCTTAACTGAAGTGTGTCAAGCACAACATCACGCATCTTGTCTTGCACATGCTGGCATGCACCACGCCAGGGGTGCATCATGTGCCAGCAATGCTTGGTTGTATGACAGGTGCCCACACAATTCCTGCACAACTCTACACTGCTGAGCATAGCTTTTCGGAGCTTAGCTCTCATGTCGGAGCTTGGCATTCGATCGCTCGACATAGAGACTGCACTGATGTACGTTGTCATGCATCTGCACGCACCAACCAACTGCATGCAGTGCTGATCGAAAGATGCGTTCCTCGACAGGGCTAAGCCTGCCGAGTTGTGCCTTCACTCCATGCAGGCACATCAAAAGACTTCAAAGTGCTGCAGAGTCAGGTCTATCGTGACTTAGCTGCAGCAAACTGCACAGTGCTGCTTCCTCGACGTCAGCGAATGATAGCTAAAGCGTTACAATTCAAACCTGTGATGTCGCCAGTGTTGTGCTTACACATAAAGCCCCTTCGAGAACTTACCAGTTTGTGTTAATGCTCAGCATGTCTAAATACGTCTGTTTATGGAAGAGTTCAAGTTGTACAAGGTCCCCCTTGACTGGCGTCAAGATCGCTATAGCGGCCATACACGCTTGGATTGTGGTCTGCACAACATGGAAACAGTGTATTCCAGCTTTTGGTCTCCATGTTGGCGTGTAAGGTCAGTACTTGAGGTCAGTTGACCGCAGCTTCCGAGTCTGTGGGTCAACACCCTGCACCGACGATACCCCAGCCAGTAGAATCTGTACTCGTGTGTGTGTCATGATTGTGCGGAGTCCGTATTATTACTGGACGACAGCTGACTTGTCACCGTAGGTCAGCAGAATGTCCTGCACACCACGAGCAGTGGCACGTTGCCTTGTAGCAAACCTGTTTGTCCTGCAGCAGCTGATCAACCAAAGGGACACTTCGTACGCTTATTGACACAAAGCATGCGCTTGTATTGCTGCACAGGTAAAAGCGCTCATTGTCATCGCGTGGCCTACGGCAAAGGCCTGCAGACATACTGTAGGTGGACCCTTATTCCTGTTACAGAGTGAGGAATGGAATGGAGAGGATGTGCTTCATCCGTACTGTAACAGCCATGCCCTGAGATTAGACACAGAAGGACTTCTTGAAAACTATGTCTTCTACCACGGTAAGATAATGAATACTGGCAACCCTGGGCAGCACATGGCACCCTGTCAGTTTACAGCCAGCATGTGTCATTGCCTGGGTTTACTCAAGCTGGTTTACGATGTTTCGCAAAGAGTGCTTCAGCCGCTCATATGATATGACACAGGTCCGTGGCAGCCCCAGAGTACACGCAGACCATCATCTCCAACATGAAAGCACCATCCACTGCTGACTTGTGCACTTTGACTGATTGGTTTCTGTTTGCTCTGCAGCAAGTGCGCATTCGCAATGCGTACTGCACTCCGGTGGACAGCATGGATGCCATTCCGCTGAAGGTGGATTCCTGCAAGGATTTCGAGCCTATAGTGGCTGCAGTTAAGACCGGGCCTGGGGCAATCATCACCTTTCCCCTGCGGATCATCACTCGTGCCCACGAAAATGATTTTGAGTTGGGCAAGTTTAGGACGTTCCATAGCAAGAACCCTGCTGGCTCGGCAGCAACTGCAGCCACAGGCGATGATGATTGGGTAAAGTTTGCAGCAATGCCGGATGAAGCGGGCTACATGGTGTCAGATGTGCTGCAAGCCAGCTTGCATGAGTGGAAGCATGGGAAGTATCGGCTGAAGATCCTGAGCCCGCTGCCAACAAGGCAAAGTCCTAAACTTTGGTACAGCGTAGTGAAGGTGAAGGCTGTGCAGGCGGTAAGTCATCATATGTGTGGTATAGTGTGTTGAACGTGACCAGTGTGCTACCAGGTGCATCCAATCAGTCCCATCACCTTCATCAGTGCACAGATCTGCTGAACTAGAGTAGTCTCTTCCTGACCTCAACTTGAAAACGCTTCATGTGCAGCCTGATTATTGCGTCGATGTCATCTGCACGTGTAATGTTCAGGTGCAAAAGCATTATTGAGACCCATACCCCTTGCTGTCTGTATGTTTTGCAGTTGCCTGATGCCAGCATGGTATTACACCTGCTGGGCTTCAAGCCCTTACCAGTAGAGCGTTACTTGGAGATAGGAGCACCTACAAGTGCAAGCGTGAGCACGTCAGCTGCTGACGCGCCTACTCCTTCCAAGCAGACCAAGACCAAGCCTCCCCCAAGTGCTCCTTGCAGTCCCAGCAAGGCCCGGCGTCTTGCAATCGCAGCGGGGCCCAGTTCAGCATCACCACGCAGGCAGCTCAACCCACCCTCCTCAAGCAGGAACCTGGCCAGTGCATCTGATCCCCTAGTGCAGCAGTCGGCAGCAAAGGACCAAGACTGCCCTGGCACATCATCGGCATCAGTAGGAGTGGAGGCAGCAGCAGCAGCAGTTCAAAGCAGTGTGTCTCACGTGTTTGAGACTGTTGGGGCATACCACAACCCAAAAGTCTTGAAGGCCTTGCAGCTGGCGCAGCGCAGCAGCACAGCACAGATGGTGAAGAGCAGCGGTGCAACGTAAGTTCACCTGTCACAATTGCATCTATCATCCAACACCAGCTTGGCTGTAACAAACTGTCACCAGCAATAACACCAGATCCAGAGTGCCAATTTGCCACCACATGCTGTGACCATGCACGCTCAGACGATGGTGGCACCCTGTTGCCAAGCTGTGTCATGTCTTGCCAGCTGAATTATGATCTTTGAAGGGGAACCTATTGCAACCACCAGGTTCTGTCCTGATGCCTATCATCATGTCCTTTCCATTCATCTTGCGCTGCAGGACCGCTGTGGTGAGATCCCTAACGCTGCAGGAGAAGGGCAAAGATGGGGCTGACTCAGCAGTACTGCCACAACAGGCAAGTGTCCATAGCTTCATGGCAACCACATATGCTGCCAAAATGCCCCCACTTTTGTAAAATTATGCAAAGATTGATGTGTTGGGTTGCCAGGAGACTGTCACCTGTCACTGCTTCATGACAGACATCATGCAATGAAGATGCAAGCAAACCGATCAATATCCCTTTGCTGTGGTACTGTGTGTAGTAGGCAACCATAATATGCAATGTGTGCATTCGTCTTCTGCTTGTACAGAATCAGCAGTCATAGATGAGGTCAAGCGCTTTTCGGCACTTCTGGAGATACGTCATTCGCAAGGGCCGGAGGGCTGCTGAGGTTATGACCCAATGCAGACATCCCAATAAACAAAACAGCAGTGCACAATATCAAGTGTGCCACAATGAAGCTAGTTCTTAGTCGGCTGATCTACTCCACTGGAGATCTCCTGACCAGCTCTGTTGACGAGATTTTGTTCTGTTTCTTGACCTCTGACCACCTATCGTAGGTGAACACTTGCCGCAACACTTGCCGCAACACGGTGTGAATAAACATCAGGCATTGTGTGGTACATGCAGTAGTCTCTCTGGGTTGCCTAACCATCTGCAGCACATTTGTATGTACTCACTGTGTCCTGCAGAGGCTAGAATACAACGGGTGTATTGATCCCAACGTCGTAGATGACATTGCTTGTGGATCACAAGGAGCAGATGCTGTCGTTGCCACAGATGTGTATGGTTGCTCGAACAGCCTAGTAACCAGAAGTTCAATGCACATGTCGTGCTGCACAATTCACAGTAGCAGTGGCATATGGGTGCATGGGGTAGTTGGGCATCCTTGCACCAGAGTACAGCTGTTTGTGAAGCTAGAAAGAGCCAGAAATACTGGGATATGTGGCATGCTTCCCATGACTGACATGTAGTGTATAGGAGTACACATACAGGCCCGTCTACTCATGCAGTCGGCAGTGCTTACCTTGATCATGTGTTGTTGCATGTTTTTGATTGCTGTGAGTAGCCTGCTGTCCTATGTTTGCCACCGGGACATATCCAGGTCCAGATACCCAGTAACAAAGGGTCATAGTTGCACGCATGTTGCTCATTTGCTTGCAGAATGGTTGAAGCCGTCCTTGTGGCTCCTGACGTGCAGCTTTGCATGTTGACTTGGGTCGTGCAACCCGCCACTTGCTTGTAGACTGCCATGAGCCGTACTCGTAACTTGCTCGCCTTGGTTTGCATTCGGAGCAGCCAGCAGGCATGCTTAAGCTGCGTGCCACTGTTGGTCCCATTGAGCAGTACGAAAATGCTTCGGGGCATATACCTGCCTCTGCGTACCTCTGACAGTCAGTATGACAAACTCAAGACAACAGACATCCTTCAGCTCAGCGCGCTTGCTCACCTCGTCTGCGTAAACTGAAACTCAGTGTACAGGTTTCCTGCATGCCGCAACAAGATGGGGCACTGTGAAGTCTTCACTTGCTATACGCCTGGTTGCACGTATGAAGTAAGGATGCGGCGATCTGTGCCAGCACACCAAATCGGCAAGATCGCAGGAGAGTGCCACCCCTGGCTTGAAGTATTCTGTATGAGCTGCCACAAACTTACAAAGAAGCTAGCCTCCAGGAAGACGGTGCGGGGCAGGTGTACACCTGCCTCTGCTGCTGGGCAGCCACATACACACAAGCAGCGTCGCTGAGCGAACGCTCACCTGTAAACAAGCAACATAACCAAATTCTCCTTTCCATAGATACAAGGACCCTTAAACGCAACAGTGGGATAGCAGCAAGGCTTGTCACACTTGTCTCAGCGGATTGAGTGTTGTGGACCAGTAGTGAAGCAGTCAACAAGCAGTGGGCCGATGCAGACAATCCTCATTGACAGCAGACACTTGGTGATAAGCAAGTAGCACGCGGGAATCGCCCAAGTCAGATCTCCTCATTCAGGTGTGATGACAGATATGTTCAGGGACCCAATAGAAGCAGCAGCATTGCTGCAAGTCCAATCTGGCCATTCAACAGTTTTATACGTGCGGCTGTTCTGCAGCGCACTTGATCAACCTTTCCCGTGTTCGCAGCTGATCAAGTTGCGCTTTATTTTTGTATAGGGTGGCTTTCTGTCTTTCAGTGGTGCCAGCATCACCAGCTGCAGGCTGCAGACTCATCAGCTTATGCTTCAAGGTATGGAGTGTGCAACAGAACCGAACCATTTGTTGACCTCATGTTTCATATCTTGATAGTCTGTGTTCGTATCATTGTAGGTACCTGTCTGACAAGCACAAGGGCCAGAAGAGGAGCAAGGCGTACCTGCTTAGTACGCATGATGCATTCTTTGATGGCAGCAGCAGGAAGCTTCATAGCACCCACAGCTGCAGCTTGAGCTCTGGCAGCAGCAGTACAAACAGCAGCAGCACTACCAGGTGCTCAAGGTCAGTCAGCAGCAAGCAGCGGAGCAGACCAGCCACAGGAGATACATTCTTTTCTGGCAGCTATGTTCAGCAAAGTTGACAAGTTGTGGTCAGAGCAGTGCAGCATCTCGCCTGCTGGAGGCATGGCTACAGTCGTCACAGGTCTGCCGCTCAGGATGTTCTAGGTCACACTGTTGTCCTGTCAGCAGCGCCTCTGACCAGCACAACAGTACAAACCAGGTTGCTTTTGTTGGTTCTACGTCCAGTTTTGCGAAAGCAGTTGTTGCTGCCGCCATTGCTGCTACACTTCCGCACCATATACACATGTCTTAGCGCGTCACCTGGCTCAGCAGACTGGATACAACCTTGACACCTCAAGTCCAGGCTTTCAGCTGTCTCCAAAGCAGGTTGCGGTAGTCAGTACGATAGTGCAGTACACAGCAACAGTGGCACCAGGTTACCTGCAGGCAGAGCTGCTTGAGGTTGTCACTCCTCCTGTTGGCAGCCAGGTGCCTTTCTCAAGAACCCCAGGATGGCACCTTCAGTGGCTGGAGTGAGTCATGGTCAAAACAGACTGCAGATCCTAGCAGGGACAGCAGCGACCGCAGTAACGTGCAACACATTATATGCTGAGGCCTCTGTGAGCCGTAGGTCAGTTGACCATCTGTGTTCAGCGGCTTCAGTCTCAGCAAACCGGACCTGCTGGTGCTGCTGGGGATGCTCCAGACTCGCCAATCCCAGCAGCTGTGGCGGAGGTTGCTGCTCCCTCTCTCTGTTTCTCAATGGCGCACTCGTGGATGTGGTTGGCTGGCTGTCAAGGCTATGCTCTTTGTGGACTCGTTGGTGGTGTGGATGACCTGCTCTATGATGGGACAACAGCACTGTCGCCCCATCTGCTGCTGTAGAGGCCCAGTGTCCACCTGAGCAAGTTACGCCAGCTACAGCTCAGCCCATGACAGCGAATATCAGCAGCAGGGTTCAATCTGAGGCGCAAAGTGATGCTTGTGAACAACCACCATCTCTGTTCTCAGGGGTTACAAAGTCAGGCTTGATTCAGCAGGAGCAGCAGCAGACGCCGCACCTTGTGTTACTGAGACAACAGCAGTCCCCAAAGCCCGTCTTCCTTAGGCACATGAACATGGCAGCACTCTGTACGGCAACCGATGATGCCGCAAGATCCATACGGCTGAAGCTGCAACTGCACCTTCAGCATAAGTTATCATGTTATTCAAGTATCAAGTTTTCAACATGAACAACCTGCTGGCTGTGGTCTCTGAGTTGCCAGTGGACCCCAGTGGCTAGCAGTCGCCTGTACATGGGGAGGTACAGAGAGGGCGAAGTACAGCAAAGTCAGAGTGGTGGTAGCAGCACCGTACTCAACAAGTGAGGGTATGTGAGGGTTCCTGCACTGGAAGCACTACTTGCAGCAGTTGCCAAGCTGGAAATTGTACTGCCAAGGTATCTTGAAGCAGCTGGTGCGGTTGCTTCCGGTGGCGCTGACTGTGGCAGGCAAGTGTTGTTGTCCAGCTTGCAACTGCTTTCGCCTGCAGATATACAGCCTGTTTGCTGGGCCTGCAGAGCACTTTCAGATGGATGGGTCTGTGGTGATTCTGCAAGATTGTGGCTAGCCATGTTGGGCCGTCTGTCCCTCATCATGTACCATGTCAGGGGTGGACAGAAACACAGTAGCACACGTTGCACAGAGAGGGGAGAGTATTGTCTCCACCTGAACGTAGAACGTTGCTGTTTCCTGTTTTATGCTGCAGGCATGTTGTAAGTTTCAACATGGTCTATATCCAGCCAACGTAGCCACAGCTCCAGAAGCAAACAGTAGCAGAGCACTTGTCAAGTCCAATGCTTGTATGCACTGTTAATCTCAAGTCGAAAAGGGCGCAGTCAGCCTCCCAGCAAGTGCATCACACAGCGCATTGATGCGAAGTGGCAGCTGCTGCTGGATGCCATGCGACCAGCGCTGTATGCTATGGTGTGTTGTGCCCTTGCCCACCACAGTGTTGCCTTCGTGAAGCTCCTGCAGTTGGAGAAACTGCATCATGCAGTGAGCAAACCTGCGGCCGCTGCAGGCGGAGGAGCTCTGGACCAAGGACATTTGGGGGTACTGGTGATGTTGCCAGAAGATTGAGGGTCAACATGGCATGGGTGAGTAGTAGGTGGTGGCTCAAAGGCCAATTGATTCTCTGCTCGGCAACTGCTGTGTTGTGTTGTATGCATTCTGTCAGGATACTCCATCTTTGTCCACTGCACGTTCTGTAGGCAGCACAGCTGTGTTTTCATGACGCGCCCATCAAAATGCATTCTATTGCATCTTTCTGTCACAGGGCGATTAGACTTGCCCTGAACACTTACCATAGCCCCATGCAAAGCGGGCGATAATGCGGCTGGTTGGGGTTCAGCAGCCATCAGCATCAGCTGTGGCCGCCGTCTGCGGAGTCCTGCGCCAGTACATGCAGGAGTGTCTGGAGCTCCATACAGTGCCTGATGTCGGTGAGTGTTTTGCCTGTTACAGCGGTGGTGCTTCCTGCAGTAGAGGTGCATACAGGGACTGCAGTGTTTGTGCTGTTGTGGTCAGACCAGCATGTTGGCAATATGCGACTGCGCTTCGCCCTTTCAAACAACTTGCTTCGGGACAAGCAGAACACATTTGCAGCTTGGACTCCATTTTGTATCGTTCGCTCAGGTGTCTAGTGCCACTGACCACTGAGCAGATCATCCCTGCTGCTTGTTGGTGCCTTGGTGTGCAGAGAGCACCATTTTACAGGCAGTGATCAGAAACAGCCTGGAGACTGATATCTGTATGCTGTCAGCTGCTTAGCATGTGGCAGATGGAGGATGGTGGGCAGCCAGGGAGGCAGCGGCACAGGCAGTGAGCAACAGCAGTCAGGACCCAAGTGCACCTAAAGCTGAGGCAATGGCACAGGTCAGCCAGAGGTGTGAACAGCTATTGCTGCGCAGCAGTAGGACTCCATGTGGACAGTAGAACCAAATGAGCAGTCTGCTATCAAGTTGAATGAAGCTGACCAGCAAGCAGTACAAGCAGCAGGTGGTACCACTCCAAGTGATGTCAGCAGTGTGTCTTGACATGTCAGACACAGCTTTCTATTCTCCAGCGGAGCCAGCTGTGAACATATAGCCACCGCAACAAGTAGTAGAGACTCTTGTGGATATCCACCTGAGGGGCCCTGATGATCTAGGCAGCTGATTCATAGCAGCTTGAGGTCCCTGGGCCACAAAGCAGAGAGTGTATAGTTACCTTTTTAGTATGAATTGTCATGGCTTGATTTCAGTGACTTGGAGGAGGTGTATGACAGAATGTGCTGGGGCAAGCAGTCTCGCAACAACCACAGCTACAGCGGCCAAGCATTCACAGCCTGCTGGTGTACCCTGAAGCACTTGCTGCTGATGGTGCACACACCAAGCAGTTGTCTTACGTCTTCCCTGAACGGAAGCATCCAGCAGAACAGGGCACCTGTTGATGTTGGTCCTGCACTATCTGGTAGTTGCAGGAGTTTGTGGTGGCTTGTCTCAGCAATGTCAGCATGGTCAGCGTGTGATGGTTAAGCACAGTGCTGAGGAGTCAGTCCTTTCATCATGCCTGGAAAGATCTCATCGCCATCGAACAGGGCACAGCTGCAGCCTGTCATGGCATATGCACTTCCTTCACGTTGCTGGAAGTTCATGTACAGCAGTGCGACTGCAGTCGTGGAGGTGGTGTTGTGTTGGTCTGAATTGCACCAATCTCTCACCAGTTTTGCGCGCCCTACCTGTGTGGTTTGGACACTGATGAGATGCACACTGATGATTGGCGAATGCGGCTGCTCTGTCATCCCTGATTTTGTCCATGTTTTCGAAACAGATATCAAACAACAGTGGCGAACGGATACGCAAGAGCCGATGGCTATACGTGAGAACATGAATTAGTTGCCAATACCGGCGGATACGACGCCTCGGTATCGCAACGGAATGGACATCGGCCCCCGCGACGGAAACGTATCAGGCGATCTATACACCACACTGTATACCGCACTGTACAGTACTATCTGCAATAGCTTTCTATGCCAGAATCATCCAAGTTTCAAGATCAGCTGCTTGAAAGTGCTTCAGAGCGTATCCGGGCAAGAAGGCCGTGCCACGATGAAGCAGCGCCGCACGGTGCAGCACCTTTACATGATACCACCACTAGCCACACAAGTGCACTGACAATGTAGCAGACTGCAGTCTCACTGCTGCTTGACCACCAATCAAGTCCGAGACAATGACCTCAAAACACACCACAAGCAAGTTGGCCTTCAATCTGGCCTTCCCAAGCAGCAGACACTGCAGCTACGCAATCTGCCGAGGCACTACAAGGCACCTTGCGTAGACACATTGCTGCACAAATCAATTGACCAACAGCTATGTAGTTCACAGTATAAGCCACACAGCTGGTCCCTGTTGCTGCTGCCTGAAGCAGGGAAATGACAAGCCTGTTGCCATTCCAGCATACCTGCAGAACAGCAGCACACACTTGTTTCGCTACCAAGACATGCTAATTTGGGTTTGCCATGGAAAGCTGCTGTGCCATGTATATGTGGATAGCCAGGTAGATTATTGAACTTCCGCACACTAAGATATGGATTCACAGGACACAAGCAGACCTATACATGTATAATGATGCATCTGCTGTTGATGCTGCTTGTTCTCTCGTCATGGTGCTTGAGCTGCTGATCTGAGGTACACAATACCTTGAATAGCAATATGCATCTGGAGCAGCATGCCATCAACTGCCAAGTGCGTCATGCAGGTCCGGTGCAAGAGGCTGATGCAGCGACGCAACTCACCACACAGCACTACGCAAAACAACATCAGCTGTGCCGTACGCGTTCCCACATCATTGCAGCCCTCTGGTGCTGCCTTGTACGCCTCAAAGCCGCTGATGCCTTTGACCCTCACATCAGACTGCTGATACACAAGGAGAGTGAAGCCCAATCTGCTGAGTCACATACTATGTGATGGCATTTGAAAAGGCGTGTAATGATTGTCTGTTGCAGGCCCTAGCATAGGAGAGGGTCAAACCTGTGGATAGTCAATCAGAATCACTTCTGCTTGACGCTGTCCAGCACCCGATGTTACAATACACATTCTCCAGCACAACAGGCCAACTGGGTGCCTTATCATCAAGGTCCCAAGGCAAGAGGCTTGGCTTGCAAAACACAATAAGATTGAATCGAGAGTAATTACCCCACAACGCACATCCCTCTGGGATGCATCACCAGCTGTGCCGTATGTGTTTTGGCATGATTGCAGCCCACATGTGCTGCCTTGTGCATCTTTGAGCCGCTGCTAAACTCTAACCCTCACTCTGACCTGCATATACATGAAGCGAGTGATGCCCAGTCTGCTGAGTATCTCAAGATCAAAAGGTACGTGTGCTAGTTGTCTGATTCACATCACATGAGAGGGTTTGAAGACAGTGGACTGCTGATCAGCTGCACTTACATCACTTACCATTGATGCTGCTTGCTGCCCAGCTCCTGATGTTACAAGCACGTTACGGCACCATGAGATCACACACAGCACACTATCACCTGCTTGATGCAGTCAGACGTGTTTCAGATGATACTTAGCGCTTAAAGCGATGAATTGAGTGTCTGTCAGTCAGCTGAGCTGCAGCTGTGAAACCAAGTAAGAGAGCCCAGGTGGGAAGGTCCCTTACCAGCAGGCACCTTGGGCTTAACAATGGCTTTAACAAGCGTGCTTATACCTGATGAAACCTTTGATGTGTTCACTGTGCACTTTCACAAGTTGCACAACCTGTGCGTCACACTGTGTAATACAGCAGACCCTGTCGTAACAGCTCGCCTCCCAACCCACAAGGCATCAACCTGACTGCCTTCAAATGTAAGTGTGTTTGTCGAAGGCTGAGCACTGGTTGCGATGATGGCGTTGATGCAGGGCGTACTCTGATGCACCGGCAAAAAACAAACAGCAGCACAGCCTAAACATTACTCATCACCATGATGTCTGTAAGGTGCCGCTGACAGTTAAACTTGCTCGCATATGATGAGGCAAACAGTTGGTCTGTGTACCAGGTCATTCCAGCATAACTACAGCGCAGCCCAGGCTCTGGTCAAATTTGCCCGTTCTGACACTTGGACAGCTCTTAGCCGACTTGGCAAAAAGCAGTCAGCAGCACTGTGATGAAGAAACCATGTGTGCTCATAGCTTACCTTGGCAGTACATCGCAGACTCAGCGGCTGCTCATAAAGCAGTGGGTCAACTCCCATTACCAAGGATGCATTCTCACACCAGAAGGCAGGGCAACCCAGCTGGTGCTGCATGATAAATGACACAGCAACAGCAACATAAGCATGATAGGAAGCAGAACAGCATAGCAGAGCCTCTGCTTATTTACTACTGTTTTTGAAATGTGGCATCCAAAGCAAACAACGGTGTTCTAGTTGTCTTGAATGGTGTTGTCGAGTTGTTTTGAATGGTGTTGAGAGGCAGACATGTGCAGGAGGAGTCTTTTACAGCATGCTGAGCACGCTGCACAAATGTTCAGTGCAGTATCTGCCCTGCACATAGCTGTGCAAGGGCTCTGGCCTGGTCTGCAGCTGCTTTCCTTGTAATGAACATGAATCAAAGCTAGACTGAGTTGTTTTGGTTTAACATGAAAGCAGGAGAAGACCTTCATTCAGCTTGAAGCTACTAGCCTTGAAGGTATTCCAGTCACCCAACCAACCCGTGACTTTGTCAAAGACTACTGTGCACACAGTTGCAGGGCCCTAGATTCAACTGCTGTGTTTTGAGTTTACCTGATACCTGTGAATGATGTTCATATGCTACAGCAGAAGTTGCTCTGTTTGCAGAAAGGCTAGATATTTGCAGCTTCTGATACCACAGCAGCCTGCATGGCAATACGGTACCAGCAGCGTCAGTCATGATAACAATGGCATACAAACGCAGAATTGGCTGCCATGTGCTCCCATCATTGTTGCATGGTTGTTGTAGGGCGCCACATACAACGCACAGAGGCCAATCAGAAGCGCTCTTCAGTGCCAGGGTGTCTAGACAGATCTGTCATGCCCAAAGACATGCAGAAGACATCAGCCTTACAAGGAAGAAGAAAACACAGGTTGCCCAGGCCAGCAAGCCGGCTGATACGTTTTCGGGAGCCATGTTCGTCGCATCCGCGAAGTTGAGTACACAGGTAACGAACTTCATTGCCTCACCTGCAGTGCCCCTCCTGGAGAGTCTCTCCACACTGGGCCCTATGCTTGAGCAAGCCTGAGGCACACAAGTCTCAGTAAAAACGTTGGTTGCTGACAGTGATAACCTCATTTGTTGTTGTAACTAGCAGATGGTCAGCAAACTAGACTCAGACAAGGCAGAGACACGTACTGAAGCGAGACCTGGACGCAGCTGGGCAGGTCAGGCGCTGAATGCGGCTTAGCTACGTGCAAATCAGCAGAGTACTGTCGACATCAGTATCACATGTAGTTTTCCTCTCGTTGCCGAGTTTTCGTTCCTTAGCAACAGTAACAGATAACACTTTCCAAAAACGAGGTACCTCGTTCAGCAAGCACAGCCGTGTTCGACCAAAGAATCAGCATATTAATGATGATCATCCACCACCTGACGCATGAGCATCTGGAGTTGTTGTTCCGTGGTAGCAGAAGCAGTCACTAGCATTGACCGGATTTGCTCTCAGCTTTCCCTCACCTCTGGTCGTCCCCATGCCGTGGGATGTTATTGAGAAGTGTCAAGGCTTTAGAGTCTGTCGTGCACCACCTACAGATGGTCAACCGGATGTCTTCGTGGCAGACTTCGACTCAGAGAAGCTCGCAAAGTGCGTTGCACGCTCTGCTTTATAGTACATGCGCATGGTGCATGTCGCTGATGTTGATGATGTCTCATGTTTGCAGTGGCCCTTTTCGTAGTACGCCAGAACGGGCTAAACAGGACGGGTTGTATGTTATGATGGTTCTCAGGAAGGCAAAAGAGATTGAAGATGCCCAAGCTGCCGGGCAACTGGTTGGCCCAAGATCCACAGGTGTGCTCAGCAATAATGCTACACAGCAAGCTGCAACGAAACTCTCATCCATGAGTGTAGCGCCAGGCTGCTGCACCAACTGGAAAAGCAGCATCAGGTGTTGCAGGGTGGTATGTATTCTGTGAAATTCTCAACACGTTCCAGGTTGTCAGCTTCTAGCTGCACTGCAGCTGGGAGTCCCAGTACAGGATGGGTGGTTGCTGGCTGAACATACAAACTTGTTGTGTTTCTCAAATGCTTGGGCCTGGCACTCTGCTTGCCCCCAGCTGTGTTATTGCTGCTCTTGCTTGTATGGTCCTGCAGTTGAGATGCCGGCACCACCAGAAGTGCCCAACAGAGCAGGTCAAGAAGTTTTGGAAGCTACACAGACGCAAGTGCCCGTCACTGAACCACAACAAGCTGACCAGTGTGTGAAGGCACATGAGACAGCAGCCATGTGCAGCAGCACACCCCTGGCCAGACCAGGTGCGCTGGTTCATCTCTCTGAGGTGTATGAACCAGCACTAACAGAGGCAGACATCAAGCTCGGGAGGAAGCTAGGTGCTGGTGGGTTTGGCAGTGTGTATGTTGGCTTTACTGTGCCACAGCAGCATGCGGAGGTCAGTGGTGGATGCAACGCTGTTGATGGAGGTATGGAGGTGGTGGTGAAGGCGTTTGAGATCAGCAGAGCAGGTGTGAGTGATAAGCTGCTACAGCAGTTGGCTTCCAGGGAGATGAGAGCATTGCGCAAGCTGCAAGGTCAGCCACATGTTGTCAAGGTCCTGGCATACGGGCAGCTGGTTGAAGAGAGTACGGAGGCAGCCACAGGTGATGATAGTGCAGCGCCTTGTCCTGCAAAACGTCGTGTCCAATGTCTTGTGCTGGAGACATGCTCCAACTCATTGGCAAACTACCTGGAATATGCTCCTCATATCTGTGAGGCAGAAAGTAGAGTAGTTGTCCGTCAGCTAGCACAGCAGTTAACAGTGTTTCACACTGGTCAACTCGGCAGTGTGATGGTTCATGGTGATATCAAACCTGAGAACACACTACTGAGGTTGGATAGGGGCATAGCTATCTGTGATTTTGGGGCTTGCGGCACTGGTAAGCTTGTTGAGGGAAGCAGCTCACAGATTCTGTGCACAGTGGATGCTGAAAGGTTATTCAACACTGTCTACTACACAGCACCCGAGATGTACCATATGTATGATGGAACATGTCGCAGCTCACAGTATCTGCATGATGGATGCTTCACTATGGATAGCAGCTGGGATGTATTCAGTCTTGGTGTCCTCATGTTGCGCATGGTGGCTGGACCCTTGGAAAAGCTGTTTCCAAATTCACCATGGGGCGAGGCAGTCAACAAGTGGGGAAGTGTCTTAGCAAGGATTGTTGATCGCCAGTTCAGATTGCCTGGTGTGCATCTGTCTGATGATGCTCTGGAGGTACTGGGATGTGCTTGCGGTGTTGGTTCAAAGAGAGACTTGGCAGCACTGTATGGACAGCCAAAGCGGCTCTCAGCTGCAGAGCTGTTGGAGTTGCCGTGGCTTAAATGATGCCGTCATGAGTGTGATCTTTGCTGACTTCATGTGATCACCAGCAGGTGGTACATGTTGGTGTTGCCGTTTTGGGACTTGTGCTGCAGATGCCGGTGCTCAGCATTGCTAGTATGAAGACATTCATGACTGTCAAGAGGGTGCATAATAGACTGCTAAGTGTGCATACATCCGATTGCTATACCGTGGTAACCAGCTGAACCTTTTGCTGCAATCGTTGCAGTGCTATTACCACTAGGATGTACAGACCTGGGATGCATTATATGGTCATGTACTGGAGGAGCCAGCTGGCTTTCACCATGAAGCTTGTTCATTGCCCTGACATCAGAGGCTCTGAGTAAGTTGCTTCCACTGGTTTGTTTTTGTATCGAAGTCACACCTTGTTCAATAAAATAATTTGTTTATGTTTGACGTTTGTATACGCAAGTAAAGGATTGGATGCTCGGCTCAAAAGCAGGTGTTCTATGTAACTGGGTAGTGCACGACACGGACACTGTTAGTGCCAACTGCAAGCCTGCTTTGAAATGATGACATCAAGCCAATATACCCCACACATTTGCTTTCCCTGATTCACTCGGTCCATGGCAAGGTTACAACGGTGCCTCTGGAACACATCATCACTCAGAGATGCTTGCAAAGCATTCATAACCTGAATCAGTTGAGCTTATTAAAGCTCACGAGCACCTAAGAATGCAAACGCAATGCTTTTTTTGCTTTTTACTTGGATGATCCAGAAGCACAACTGAGCCAGCATAATGCATACTCTCGCAACAAGCCCTACTGAAGGTGGCACCGGGTTCAATGCTGGCTGTTGTTTGATGCAGTCGCCAAGCTGCCGTTTTTCTGGAGAGCACAGCCGCCACACCAACACATATGCTGCTCACTTGCCCATCACTTTGCTTCGCATAGTAAACAAAGAAACCCACAAAGTACACCACAGCTTCAAGTTGCAATCTAGCTGCCTCAGAGAGATGACATCGTGGTACCGACACTGCACAGTGTGCACTGTCGATATCTCTTGTGTCTGAACGACCAGGAACTGCTGACAACACTATCAACAGTCGCTAGCTCCACTGTTGTTGCATGCCATGAGGCAGGCTCTGTGCCAGCCCGCACTGTACAGTGCAGATACACATCTACTGCTCCAAAAAACCCACTTCAGAACAGTGCCTCCATGGCCTCCATGTAACCATGATTGTGACACCTGATGTGGTACGAGGGCATTGAACTTGACCATGGCAGATCTTGGTTTTACAAACTTGCTTGATGGTGCAACCATAGTCAAGAATGTTGCACCACTACCTGCAGATATTGACAGAACAAATATTAT
>JARWLF010000241.1:0-21817 GCA_029853055.1 Scenedesmus sp. KT-U
CTCCTCTTGTGGTGGCCAGGTGGGTCAGGACAGATGTTCTCATGCAACAAAACCATGCAAACTGACCAGTGGTGCAGCTGGTCAGGAGGGCACATCACACCTTTGCAGTCATCTATTTGTGGAATGCATTGCCGGATTGAGAGCAGTCACTTCGTTGACTTGTGAAGCCATTAGCAGTATAATGCACACTGCCTGTGCTTACACATTCTCTTGCGGCACGAGCTTCCATGATGTGGCTGACTATCGTATATCAGCTTTTCAGGTGCCTCACACACACTGTGTAGTATGTAACAGTGTTCACCTTTGAGCACATGCGAGTCAAGTTGAATCAAAGTCAAAAGCTGTATTGCTGCTTGCAGGTACCTGCATGATGTCCCTGGCATCAGTGGCTTGTTGCCTGCAGCTGTCAGAGCTAAGGTGACACCCTTGCTGAAGCCAGCACTAGGCAAAGCGATCAAACAGGTGACCATGAAGGCCAGGCGGTGTGATTCTGAATGCTGTACATATTGCAGGCTTTACTCTGCGGATGTGTTTCATTCAAGTCTGAGTTGCCTGCTTTGCAGCCAGCAGCATCGGCATCCATTCCTCAGATATGGTGCTCGCCACTATTGAACAGCGGCATCTCTAATGGCGTCTTCTGCTCACACACCTGGCTCACGCAGGTTGCATCTGCTGTGTCAGCTGCCGCTGTTGAGTGTGCCAACCAGCAGCTAGCACTGATCCGTCGCTTTGCAGCACAGACAAGCGGCATCAGCTGCAACCAGCTAGTGACGATCTTGCAGCTCCTCAAGGTTCAGGGGTGGAGGTACAGATGTGGGGTCATTGTGGCTCTGTGGGCCAAGGTAGTGGATAGAAACAGACTAGTTGAGGTAAGTAAGGTGCTGCGCATCTGGTATGCCTCATCGGGTCAGTACGCTCATGCCCCAAGCTGCTTCTGTGCGCATGCTATGTAGCTGTGCTGTTATACAACAAAAGAGTGTGCTAGATCAAGAAACATACAAGACAGACGCTGTTTGAGACAGAATACGACAAAAACAATGAAGGCTGCGTCACCTGTGCCAGCAGTCATCTGGTGTGTGCTGTGACCATCATAAAAACTGGGGGGGTGACTGATCAGTCATGACTATCCACCTTGTGTTGAACTTCCATGCAGGTGTTTGAGGGTCTGTCCGGCAGTGAGCAGCTAGGCCTGATGTCTGCGTTGGGCAGCTACCACGTCTGGTCAACTCTGGCAAGACCTGATGGGCTGCACTTCAGGCTGGATTTGACACAAGCAGAGCAGAGGGATGTGGCCAGAGAGGTTGTCAAGGTACCTTACATACCTATATTGCTTGGGATGCTGTGTGTTGATCATGTAGCTTATGGAGCTGCTTTCAAGACCTATCACATGGTAGCCAATATGCCTACTGCAAGTCCTGCATTCTCCTGATCCAGGAGTTTTACAGGTTCCGCCTCCAGCAATGTCATCTGCGGCAGATGGTCTAGTATGCCTAGTAGGTTGACATTCTCCTGCCATCCACGTGCACTACAGGAAGCTGTGCGCCGCAGTGCCACCGAGCGTGAGACAAGTGCTGCTCGTGCTCATCACTTGGTCAATCTGTTGGCTGAGGGCAAGCCAGTCTTAGATCCTGAAGATGACAAACTCTGGCTCAGCCTGGAAAGCAAACACACTCTCTTAGAGTTTGACTTTGCCAGAACCTGGGAGCAAGAACTGCATCTTATGGTTGAAGCAGTGAAGAGGATCCAAAGAGCTTGGAGGAAACTCAGCATCAGGCGGGGACTTTCACCAGAGCCTGCAGCAGCAACAGGAGGTGTAGGCAGTGTGCCAGGAGTCTTGAACACTGCTGGCTTCAGAGGTGATAGACCTGTGGGAAACCTGGAGTCAGCAAACAGCAGGATCTCAGGTTACAGCAGTGAGCTATCGATGGCCTACAGTAGTGACTTGACTGGTGACAGCAGCAACATGTACACAGGTACTGCTGGAAGCTCCGTGTTCACCACACCCTACTCTTTGTCAGCTTTGTCATCAGAAGTTTCACTGTGTGTGCAGTCTACCAATGTGCAGCAGCCGCATGAGCCGCAGCAGTCTCATGGAGGCATGTGTCTTGCGCTGGGGGCGCTCGGCAAGGCCAATGCTGGTCATTCAGTGATGGCTGAGAGTGGCATTGACTGCAGCAATGGACGACAAATTACTCTGTTGTCCACACAGGCTGCAGACAGCAGTGGCACTGGTGCTGGCAGCATTGACTTGACGCATGGCTCTGCACGCAGCTTTGCAGCAGCTCTTCCATTGCCTGACAGCACTAAGCCAACTCCTAGGTTGTTCTGATCGGCATACTTGTGCCTGATGTGCTCTTGGACGAAAGAAGGTGACCTCAACCTTAGCAGCCACTTCTGTGGCATAACACTTTGTGTAAAAAATGTGGCGCTTGGCCGGGCTTCTTATTTTTGTTCTTCAAGTATCTGGGCTATGCTCTGATGTCAGCTCATTGAAAGCTTTACTGAAACTCAGCTCAGAGCAAGGGTTGGCGGCGGTGCGGGCTTAGCCGACGTGGGATTTGCCGGTGCGGAAGGCGGCAGGGCATGGGGAGGCGAAGGGTGGGGGCTTTCAACCTTCAACTTCGTGCATGACAGGGCGAGCGGCGAGTTTTCCTTCCGATCGGTTGGTGATTTGCCAGCTTCGAGCTCGAGCGCCGCAGTTGCAAAGCCAGAAGAGAGCAAGTATGCTGCATGGGAGGTGGTCTTTCAACAACAGCACCTGATTGTTACCGCGCTTTTTTCAAAAATGTGGTATGCATATGCTTGCACCATTGACCTCAGCGCTCCAAGCTGGGGTGACGCCTGCGCCATCTATGTGCTGCGCTTTCGGGGTCGCGGGTTCGATTCTCGGTGAGGACGCTGTAGTGCTTGCAACCATCATGGGCACTGGTCTATAAGAGGGACCAGCACGGCAAACTTGCAACCAATGGGGCAGGATTGTTGCTGCTTATTACCCGCGTGCTGGGAAACCCGCAAAGCGAGCTGTCACTCTAGTAGTACCAAGAGGGGTCGCAACCACTTCAGTAACATGGCTTGGGAGCATGCATACAGGTTGTACTGCGGGCGCAGCCACAGTGGCCTCGACTCCCTTCCCGTGTGATGTTAATTTAATGATATAATAACAAGGCTTCTCCGCTTAGCGGGGAATTTAGTTGCACGTGTGTGTCACCCCGCTTCAGCTGAAGCACTGCAGTGTGCTGACCAGGGGTGTCAGAGGACACTGCATAGGAATGAAAGGATATACGGCAGACCTGTTCTGCTGCATCACTGCGTATACGCATCGTACAACACGCCCGAGACGGGTGTCTCTTGCCTAGAAAGACAGTAGCACCATAGTAATTACTATACTAATTACTAACTACTAGGGTTATAACCCTGATGTCAGAAGCCATTGTTCAACACTACGAGTGACATGCATCAATGTGACATGCATCAATTCAGGAATTGTCATGCAAGTGTTCATGACCCGGATCACCATCTGTGGGTTGTGAGCGCAAATGATACTGCAGAGGGGCGGAGGGGTGGGGTGGGTGGGAGGTGTACATGCAGTTGACGGGCGGGTGGTTGTTCGTATGCACATAACACGTAACAGATGTAGTTCAAGAACGCAGTTTGGCGTCTGCACCACTGGCGCATCGACCCCGTTTGTCCCAGCGGAGTCGCCTGTTCAAGTCCGCGAAGCGATGCCATCTCCATGCGCCAAGAAAAAAAACGGCATCTCTAGATTGTACAAATTGGCTGTTTGCAATCATTTCGAGACGGAAATAACGGCACTTGAAAATAAGAGTTGGGCTTATTGCAGTCAGAAGTCGCTGGCACAGGATGTCGTCGTCAGTTATATTATCATTGCGTAAAACCGTATCCTGCGGATTGTGAGGGCTTCTAATGGGGCGCAACATGCTGAACAGGGGTCCCATGCGCTCAGTTCTGCGACCTGGCTGGCGCTGCCGGACATTAAATGTGTCCAAATGTCTTTCCTTTGAATAGATAGCAGGTTGATGTGCACATCACGCGCGATGGCCGCAGCTACGCGAAGTCGACCCCGGTATGGAGGTGTTGTTATAAGAAGTGACTCATAAGCCTCAGACGACTCTTCGAGGTCGTCGAGGCAATACTGTGACATGTACAGGGTGCTTTATAAGGATGCACAGCTGTAGGTGATTGCCAAGTCCTATCTTATGTTGACTCGTATCTCAGAGTTGCTGGTGTCAACCCTTGGCCAGAAAGGAACTTTCGACCTGGTTGCAGTGAGAGTAAGAAATAGACACTCATTCCATGACAAGCGGCCTTGTCTGCCAGGCCTTGTCATGCAGATCTGAAGACATCAAGCATTCGATCCAAGTTGACACAACAGATCACAGTTCCTTGTGAGTTTGCAGTAGCACCCAGAGATCTTCTGTTTTCAGCATCATACCCAACGGCAACAAGCAATTATTGACCGTACCAATTCCAATTGCTGTATCGCGGTCACGATCTTTGCTACGAATACTCAGTGCTTCCTGTGCATCAGCAATACTCTCGCCTGATATGTGAACCCCACCTGCCTTGGTCGCATGCAAACATCTTGCCCCAAGACTACTAGCTGACATGCACTGCTGCATTGCTGTACAAGCAGCTGACTGGGCAGCTGGGCTGCAGCAGCTAGGGCCCAAGATGGCCCACATACAAAGCTTCTGCAGTTGCTCAAGATCCAGGGGCAAGTGTGTCATGTGCCTGAGACTTGTAAGTGTACTACTGTTGTTGACGTTCTTGTCCGCTGCTGTGCTGTTGCTGAATGTAGCTGCTTCTGCTGCTACTGCTATATGCTTCAGAAGCTTGTATAGGTGCATCAGATCCCAAACCCCTAGAAGGTCGGTCTGTGCTGTGGGTGGACACTCACAACTATCCCCAGCCATCCTGTGCTGCCACAAGCTCCTAGCCCTGATTGCTGCCACCAGCAACGGCTGCAGTATGCACAGTGTGCGGTTGCTGCGCTGATCTTCAGCTGCGGCAAGCCCCTGCCTTGGGAACACTGCTAGCAGACTGTCAGCCCCAGCACACACTGCTGAGCTTGAGTCTTTGTCCACCGCAGCTGCAATCTGCAACAAACAATCCATCAGCTCCGCTGCACTTGATCTCATCCTGCCCTGCAAGGGACCACTACCACTTGGCAGGTTGGCAGCCTCCTGTGCTTTGTACAGCACGCACATGCCACCAGTGGCTGTGTTTAAGGCAGCAGCAAGGTGTGTGGATGCTGCTATCAGCACCCGTACAGAACTACTGCTCCTGCAACTGGTGCTGCCAGCCAGACTGTATTGCTTCTGATGCTGCTGAATGGCTGCTTGAAGCCAGGATACTGCTTGCTCTGTCATGCCCACTGCTGACTGTGATGCCTCATCCAGAAGTATAACCAGCCACTGCTGCTGTTTCTGACTGCCAGGCAGCTTGCTCCCAGCACAACTGAGTGCAGCCACTGCGCTGCTGCACAGGGAGTCCCAGCAGTTCTGTGCAGTGCCAAGTAGCTGAGACACCATAACATATTTTAGACTGCTGCTGTGTAGACTTGCCTCTGCTGCTGCAGCAGATATGAGTGTGAGAGCTGCAGCAATACTCTGGCCTGCCACGACAACAGGTACATCAGCAGGGGCAGTCTTCAACACACTGCACAGCAGCATGCTGTCTGAAAGCATAACATGCTGCTGGCACTGTTGTTGCCATTTGAGACACAGTTCTGCTGGCAGGTATGCAGCCAAGTACTGCTGAAGCTGATGCACCAGCTCAGCGGCGATTCCCTCAACTGCAGCCTGAGACTCTGTAACATCCAGTTGGTAACCTTCATCCCGCTCTGCTGCAGTTGCCAACTTGCTCTGAAAAGCTGTACACATGCCAGTCAACTCGTCGTCGAGCCCAGAGCTGTCATCAGTGTCAACATCTTCACTACTGCGAGCTGCCACTGCTGCTGCAACACACTGCTTGACTGCTTCCACAATGACTGAGCAAGGTAATGTGTACCCAGGTTCAGCGCACAGTTGCAGCAACTGGTGTATGCATTCTGTCACAGCTGCTGCGTGCTGCTCCCACTGTTGCATGAGCTGAGCAGTCTTGAGCTGCGCTGCTGCTTCTAGGTCTGTCAAGGTGTCAGCTGACTGCTTGAGGCACTTGGCTGAGGGAGCTAAGGACTCCAGCAGCAGGGGAGTGGTAGCTGAGGGAGTCACAACCTGCACAAGATCAACAATGTCAGCGTATGCTATCTTCAGGTCGTTGTCAAAACAGCTGGCAGTGGAAAGAATATATCACTGCCTGATGCATCCAGTGGTAACCAACTGGTTGCCAGCACAACACTTGGCAACCTGTGAGTTTGATGGGATACATTCTTAAAAGTACAGCAAGCAGGTCACCAGATTGCGGAGGTAGAGACACACCTGTGCAAGTCTTCTCGTAAACTTGGCTTCATCAGTCTCAAGTTGTTCCCTGTACTGCTCTGCTTCCATTGCTGCTTCTGACACTGCTTCAATCTCTGCAGGAGCCGCAGCTTGCAGCACCAATGCTAGTATAAGCGCAGGCAGATACTCATTGCGCTCCATATGTCTCGATACAGCTGTTGCCTGCTTCTCCGCCTGTGCTGCACAGCTGCTGCCTTGCACATCGCATGCAGGGTGATAGACACCACCCAGATTCATGAAATGACATAGATCCAGCAGTTCTGCTGGCTGACTGAAGCTACTGCTGACAATCTGTATAACAAGCTTCGGTTGCCTTGCTGATGCTTCAGAACGTTGCTGCTTCCCTGAAGTCTTGTAGCCCTGCTGTTCAGCCATGGAGGTGCGAGAATGCGGGCCGTCAGCATCAGAGGCAATGGACACCAATGTGCTGTGTCTAGAATTGCACTGCACAGTGTCTGCTGAAGCTAGTGACTGCAGCCGCAGCCTACAATGTAGCGCTGCTGTTGCTTTGACTACCTCCACAGCCTGCTGTCCATCACATTGCACCTGCAGTAGAACATTATCTCCCTCTTCCAGTGCTGCTTGGACTGCCATGACAAGTCCTTCTGTAGAGTATTGAGTGATGTCAGCATGCGCATTCCAGGCAGGGACAACTCTCCAACTGCTGTTCTGCTGCCTGACATGGACTCTGGTTGCAGAGCTGCTGTCATTGACTAGCAGCAGCTGTGGTAACAGACCCCATGGATCATTGACAACCAATGGTACACCACCATATGAAGCTAGCTGAACTGCAGCTGCAACGTACTGGAGTTGTCGAGTCATAGGTGCCTCTGGTTGTAGCAGCTGCAGTACACTGGCTAGCTGAGATGTTGCGGGGTTAGCAGCCGTGGACAAAGAGTCGGCTGGCAGTAGTTCAAGCAACGGTCTGTAGTACTTCTCCACCACAGGCTTGCTTGTCTCTGAGAGTATAGCAGGGTCTGTTTCGGTTGCAGGGGTTGCTGCCCGGGAGCCTGGCTTGGTTGATTTGCTGCAACTGTTGGCTGCACCAGCTTCCGCAGCAGTTGCTGACAGGCCATCTACATCCTTGATAGCTGCATGAACCAGTTGCCGCCACTCTGTCAACAACCGCTGATGCTCTACAAAAGGTACTCCACCAAGGTATACCAGCTCTGCTGCTGCCAGCATGGCATTTGGCAGCAAGGCACAGAGCTGCCTGTTGATCTGCAGTGACGCATGACAACACAGTCTCCTGTGAGTGACAGGGCAACGGCACATGCAACAGTGGTTATATGCGCTTGCTGGGAATGCTGCATAGGTACCACCGAGACATACGCTCTGATACAAGCATATCAGTGGTTATGCAAGAGCCATGCCTACCTGCTCAAGTTGGGTTCGCCACTTGCGGCCCTGTTGCTGCAAGTAGGTATGCAACCTCTGCAGAGCCTCCAGACTTGAAGCAAATACCTCACATGGCATGCCAGTACCAGTCAAACCTGGAGGTTGCTGATACTGCCCCTCAACTTTGGCCACTTGTCGCTGCTGTTTGTCAATCTCTGCTTGCAGGAGCTGCTGTGTGCTTGGCAAGGCATGAAGGCATGACACCAGAGCAGCCCTCTTAGCTGCCAGTGGCTTATGTGTTTCTGCGAGCAGGTGTGGCAGCAACTGCAAGACATCGTAGGGCTTGCTGAGAGGGACAGTCTGGCTAGCAAGGGACCAAGTGTGGCCTGCACTGCAGCCTGCTACTCTTGTTGTGTGCTGGTTCATCTGGGACCTGTCACAGCTGTAGCTGCCAGGGGTGCTTTCAGTCTGAGACAGCCTGTAGCTCTCAGAAGCAGAGCTGTGGATACTGACCAATGCAGCGGCAAGCCTGTCGGCCAGCCTCCTTGCAACTGACTCATTGGATGGCTGCTTTGTGGCAATAGCTGCTTTGGGTCTCCACTGTTGACTGCTTGGCGCTTCACAGGTTTCTGCAACTGTTTTTGCAACTGCTGCAGCTTGTTCATTGTATTGCTGTTCTGCACCGTGTACCAATGCTGCAGCATTTTTCACATGCTCCAGCAGATACTTCTCACACCTGGCTATCAACTCCGTCTTGCAGTCAGCTGCCAGCTGCTCTGAAAGGTGATTAGGTGGGAGACCCAACTGGTAACATTGCTGTTGCACGGCAGGCATAGCAGAGAGCAACTGCTGTGACTGTTCAGGTGTACACAGCAGCACAAAGCAGATGTTGACAATATATGCAGTCCCACTGTCTTGGGCTGAGTCCGCAGCACTAGGGCTGATAGCAGCTGCTTGCATGTGTTGCTGCTGTTTGACAAGCTGCTGTTGCTGAAGCTTGGATAGCTTACACCATTGCTCTTGTGAAGCCTGCTGATTCTGCTGCATCATGTGCAGGGCAATTGAGTGTGCTGCACAGGTCGTCGACTGCAGCTGTGTAAGGCCACCTGGGTTTGTGGACATCCAGCGCTGCAGTAACATCAGCACATTGCCTTCTAGCTTTTCCTCCCCATGCAAGTCCAGCAGCACTACCAGTGAGAGCTGCTGCTGAGACGTCAGCTTGTCAACAGCTGTAGCACTACCAACAGCTCCGTTCTCTATATGGCCACCGATAGGATCGCTGTCACTGCTGCCCTGGGCAGCTGAAAATGCCAGATCTTCTTGTGTTGCTGCAGCAGCTGACTGGGTGATATCTTGTACTGCATGCCAAATCAGCAGGTCATCTTGAACATCCTGCTGCTGCAGCTGCAACACAAAGGCTCCCATGCTTGCTGCTGCTGTGGCTGCTGCTGCACGCATGGCAGACGGGCACTGCCCTGACAGCACAGCTACAGATGCAGCAGAGCCCCACACACTGAGTCTATGGTACACGACAGCTGCAGCGTCATTCCCTGCTGCGATCAGGTATAGTGGCGGTACCGGCTGTATCAGCTGCTGCCAATCTAAACAGTCTTGCAACCACCACATGAGCTTGTGTACTGCTGCTACAAAGTCCGTGCATGGCAGCAACCTGTGTGCCCAAGCAAGATCTTCAGCTGACATGATATTGCTAGTGACATAGTTTTTGTTCCTGTAGCCACTGACAACAAGCCCCCCATTGTCAGTTTCCTGCACCTGACATTTCTCGTCAAGGTTGACTGCCTGCACCTGCTGTAACAGCAGCTGCACAATCTCATGCCGTCCGGCTGCAACATGCAGCCCCTCCATACTCAAGACAGGGTCACGTCCTAGCTTTGCGACCAACACTAACTGCTGAAACATCCTGCTGGCTAAGGTTCTGGGCATGACAGCAGTCTGCACTGACTCCATGAAGACGGCTTCTGGCATGTGATGTAGCTCATGCCAGGCGCAAACAGCGGCATGGTCCTGGCTGCGGCTACTGCTGCGTCGCATCACAGAGCTTGACACCCCTACAGCACTTCTGCCAGACAGCCGTGCCAACGTCTCTTGCAGCCAGGGGCTAGTAGGGCACTCCCGCTGCTGCGATACTGGTGCAGGAACCCTATCTGGCCCATTGTCTGCTGCATGCGAGCTGCCCTGCCTCAGTGTGTTGTTAGCTGTGCCTGTTGCATCACAGTTGGGCACTGCCTGGGTTGTCTGTTGGAAGCACTGGGAGGTCTTGTTCATGTGAAGCTGGCAGGTGCTGCTGTCATTGCTGGGCAGTGGCTGGTCAACGAGTGCCAGGTGCTCTATCACCAGTAGCAGGACTAATCGCCGGAGTGTCTGCTGATCTTCAGCTGTAGCTGCACCGTCTGCCAGCATCCTGCAACAGTCAATAAAGCATTGTCACCAGTGACGAACAGAGCAAGCATTTGCTGCTGTCACGCAATATTCATCTACACAGAGTAGCTTTGATACCAAATGCTGCTGCGGTGCTGGTTGGCTAGCAAGAACTGGCAAGGGTATGTTCTCACCTGCAGAGCACCTCAATGACAATCAAGCACAGTACCTTCAATGCTATCCTCCTGTTTCTCAGACTGCCAATCCCAGCTACTGATTCTGCAGAAGGCACTGCAGGTAGTGAGTACCGTCCTCCAGGTGTGCAAGCCATGTGTGGTGAGCCGGGAGTCAGGACGCCCTGCACAGCCCGAGTGCTTGTGGGGCTAACCTGAGCATGTGGTGTAGCAGCAACATCTGCTGCACCACCAACACCCTTGTTGAGGTCCATTTGTGCTATGTGAGCACCACACAACGCCAACCAAGACTGCACACAGTGATGGTACTTGTCCATGTTGAAGCTGCAGTGTTTGGAAACAAGACTCGCACGCAGCAGGTGCTGCAGGGTGGAGCTCAGCTGTAAGATGATGTCTTGCAGGGCTTGCAAAACAACAGGCTTTGGAGCTTCATGGACTCTGGGGAAGAGAGGCCCATAGTGCTGGAACAGTGCAGCAAGCACTTCCTGCTGGTTCACCATACAAACCCTGTCCATGCCTGAAGTCCCCACGATTGTCACAGGTGCTGGCGCTGCAACCCTTGCTGCAGTCATGCTGACAGATGACATGCAGCTGTCCGCAAGAGCTGCTAGGCAATCCACATTGAACATCAGCAGATGCCTGTGAAGTCTGCCTAGATGAGCACGGCATGCTGATCTGTCTGCAACCGAGGCTGCCAGCAGCTGTGGCAGCTGAACCTGACTGATGGCACACAGCTTTGATGATCCTAGTTGTGCCTGAGGTACTACTAGTTGGAAGTTGCTGTCAGGACTGCTTGGGAAGGCTACAGCAGAACGACATTCCAGTAGTTGCCGGAACCACTCATGGGTGCTGCTTGACGCTGTGCAGCCGAGATTGAACGACGGCGCAGCAACGCCACCAGCGGGTGACTCACCTTGATGAGCACTGGCAACAATCTCTTCCAAGTACAGTATAGTGCGCTGACCCAAGGATGCTAGGTTGGTTGCTGTAGGTCTGAGATGGGTCTGTTGCACAGCTGACGCACTGCCTGCTACACTTACTGCTTGCTGAATGTTTCTACCACTTGGCACCTCATTGACCTCTTGAGGTTCAGCTTTGCCTGTGGAGTTACTGCCGCTGATCGGCTGTTGCTCAGACACTTTGTTTGCTGGAGAGTTCAGCAGCTGCTGGCACACACTAGGAGTCAGTTGGTTGATGGTGAGTCCAGAGGGCAGCCCCAGCACGGTGACATTCCATCCGGCACTGGCACTACAGCTCGTAATGGGTGGACCTTCAGCAGCAGTAGGCCATATGTGGTTCAGCAGCTGCTTGGTTGCTGCTTTGGCCCCGCTTCCAAGGGAGTGTAGCATCAAAGGACTCCTGCCTGCTGTCAAAAACCAGTACATCAGATACTGCAGGGCACAGGTTCTGGCACTAGCCAGAAATAACGGGCTTCTCCTCCACATGGAGTTGCAGCAGATACCGCTGCTGTCTGGCAGAGGCCAGCTGCCACAATCCTGCAGACCAGGAGGACTGGAGAAGCTGTACCTTGTGTCAATGTCAAACTCAGTGGTGCTGCACACGTGGTATGACAGCCCAGGCTCCAAGGTTCCACCAGGGTGCTGCAAGTGTGGAGCAGCCTGTGCATCTACAACGCCAACCCTGTTTGTCAGCCTGGCAGCATCTTCAGCCCAGCTAATCCACTCCCCATTCAACAGATTAAGCCTGGCACTGAACAAGCCACCCACTGCTGCTGGTGGCTCTGCCCAATCAAACCCTGCTCCTGCCAGCACAGCTGATAATGCACTCTTGACTCCTGGCAAGCATCGCTGATCGCCTTGGCCTGCAATGATCCAGCTGCAGCAGAATACCAATAGCTTGGCTGCTAGCTGCTCAGCAGGAGTTGCCTCTGGGTCGAGACTCGTTCTCCTGCTGTTCTGGAAACTCTGCTTGCCAGCACCAGTGCTGCTCAATCTGCTGAAAAATGCGGCTCGTTGATAGGATGTGCAGTGTTCCCACATCACTCCTGCTACAGCAACAGCATCCTGACAGCATTGCCAGCATAAAGACCTGGCTCGCCAGTCACTTCCAGCAGCTGTACTACCCCATTGCCTGCTGTTCTCTCCGTCACTAGCTTTCAGTGTGCAGCTGCTGACAGCCAAACCTGCCTCTGCAAGGTCTTGCAACAGAGCTGCAAGGCTGGCCAACATGCTGTCTGACACGCATAGCATGGTGAGTTCACCAGAAGGTCTCAACACCCCGCTGATGTGAGGTTTGGCCACGCCTATACCCATGTCACTGGTGTTGCAGGCAATCTGTGGCATGGTACTCCAGGCCCCCAGCGCTGGCTGCCCAGAAGTTTGTGCACTGCCAGTCTGTCGACCTTCATTGCCACCGCTGAGGTGAGGTAACAAGTGCACAGGCACGAATGCTGTTCTGATCTCTCGCAAAAGCTGCTGTTTGTAGTTCAGCAACCCAGGTGGCTGCACCGTCACCACAGGTACCTGCTGCAGCCGCTCACAAGTGTCTGCAGGCACTTCACAGCATTCGATCACCACTCCACAGCAGCCTGGTAGCTGCCACATAAGGGATGGCATGTCTGCCTGGCAAGCTGTGACAGACACACTGGCTTGCAGCAGTAGGGACTGAATCAACAGTTGCAGAAGGGGTCCATCCAGCTGTTGCACATCCAACACTAGAATGTTGGGTGGTGGTCGTATTCTACTAGACATCTGCTCGGTACAAGACCCTGCGTCACGACCAACACATGCCTGCTCTGCCGTATTTTCAGCTGTCTGGCGCTTTCCAAGCTCCTGTTGTAGCAATGCTGCATGGTAGCTGCGCAACAAAGACACCAAGCTGGCCTGTGTTGCATCCCTACCACCTGCTGCATCGGCTAGCACCTGGCCGTAGCAGTGCACCCAGATTGGGGCTACTGCTGCTGTTGGTGCAGTTGCTGCTGCTGCAATGCTGTTGTAAGTGTGCTGCAGGGTGTTCCAGGCTACTGTTTTCCCGACGCCACAGGGCCCCGCCACCAGGCAAACACCATGCAGCTGCAGTGCCCGGTGAATGTCACAGCACACAGCTGTAGCTACATCTGGTAGTATCACCGGCAGGCTCAAAGGGTTTCCTGTGCCTCTGCTGCCATCATCCGCTTCATAGGCCATGGGCTGATTATTGCTGCTGGTGCTTCGCAAGCTGCTGGGCAGACATGTACTGCCACTACTAGACCCTAATCTGCCAACAGTAAGACCTGATCTTCCAAGGACACTTCCCTGACAGAGTTTTGCAACATGCTCACGCACAAGCGACTCAGTAAAGCTGGTGAAGGTGCCCGACTCAGAATTACTGTGTGCCTTCCACCCATCTACGTTGCTTGAAGTCAGAGGCTTGGTCACTCTCCCTGACTTTTCAGCTGCCTGCAGGCCAGACTCCAACGTTTGCTGCAGCATCTCATGGTGATGCTGAGATACTCTGGGAAGAATGCAGTGCTGCAGTACCTCTTGCAAGACTCCCCATGCACTGCTACCTGGCTGCAGTGCTTTTTTGCCAGTCTGCTGGAGTCCGTTGAGATGCTGCTGTACATGTTGCAAGGCAGCAAGACTGTGCACACCACAAGCGCCAGGTGAATGCAGATCAGCTGCTGTCTGTTCGGCTTCTGAGCCTGACTGTGCAGCAGTGCAGCTGACAGTGGCTGCTTGCTGCAGCAGCAGAGCAAGCAGAGCTGCAGCACCAGAGCAGTCCACAAGCCCTAGCTGCCTTAAGACACACTCCAGCAGCAGCTGCGACGGTGGGGCCTGTATAGCAACACATCTGCCACACTGCTGCAGCACACCTAGGACATCAGACCGTGCTGTATAGCCTCCTGCTGGTAGTGACCTTCTGCTGTCGACTGTGTTATGGTCAGGAACTTCACATACGAAGTAGAGGCGGTGACCAACAGTCTGTTTGGAAGTTTGAAGCCTTGGCTTATCACTTAAACAGCCCTTACTAAGTGTGTCTCTTAGCTGCTGTCTTTCCTGCTGCCCTGACGCAAACTGCAGCAGCTGTTCCTGTATCTGCTTCAGGCTACTGCTGAATGCAGCCAATACTGGAGGTGCCAGTGTGTGTAGACCGCTAACACTGCCTACCAAACCAGCCTCCTGATGGTCAATGGCATCATCAGCACCTCTGCCCCCTGTAGTGGCTGCTGCCATGTTCGACAGCCAGTCCTGCACTTGTGTGCTACTTGTGATTTGTGAGCACTGCAAGTGTGCAGACTGCAGCCCAAGCGCTGCACAAAGTACATCTGTCACAGCAGGTAGCGCAGTCACAACATGTGGCATCATACTGGACAGCTCCTTGGATTTAGAAAGCAGGTTGCTGCTAGCTGCTATCTGAGATGCTGTTGGTGGGGTTCTCATTCCTAGCGGCAGCTTGTTCTTGGCCCATGAGCTAAGGTCCAAACCAAGCACTGGGGAAACATCAATGACAGCAGCTGCTGCAGCCAGCAGGCTGGGTCCGGACAACAGGCTACAGGCCAACGGCTGCGTCAGGCTTGAAACAGCCGCTGGGCAGTATTCCCAGCCATAATCAACTTGACAAGGTCCAAAGCACACCTGCAAGAAAACAGCACAGATCTGATTGACCATGCTCTGGCGTCACATTATTGTTTGCAAAGCTCTCCATAGGCATGTTGAAGCCGACAAATACTGCACCAGAAAGTACTGATGCGGTGTTGCCGACAGACCAACTGCAGCAACACATCTTCTCTTGCAATATGCTGAACCTACCTGCAACTGCCTGGTGTCCGCTTGCCAGTAGTACCTGAGCTGCTGTCCCCACTCGAAGTCAGCTGGGCCCTGACATTTTACGGCCACAAGGTGCGCCGCCACCTCCCTGTGACAGATACCAGCAGCGATCAACACCTGCAGACCTCTCAGCTGCTGTTGAGTTAGGCCTGCTTTGCTGGTGCAGCAGATGGTGGTGTTGGGGATGGACGTTGCAGCCCAGCTCCGCCTGATCTTTAGACTGTCAATCCCTTGTGAGTGCATTTCTTCCACGCTGGTTGTACTGCTACCGCTGTTGCTGCGTGAGCGATCGTAGCTTGCTGGATACTCGAAACTAAGCTCTGCAGTATCTGGAGTGGCAGGCCTCTCCAGGGCGGTTGTGGCGGTGCTTGACTGCTGTGTTGTTGGCTTCTGCACTGACTTGATCTCATCTCTGCCATGTGCTGATTGGCTCCCAGCAAGCACTCTAGCCTCAGTGCTTGCTGCCCTGGCTGGCTGCTTGCCCTGGCTGCCTGATGAAAAGTGTTGCTGCCCATGCGTCTGCTGCCTGCTGCTCTTCAGCGCTGTTGCCACAGTTTCCAGCTGCAGCACAACTGTATCAGACAGTGCTCTGAGAGCATTAGTACTGCCTGCTGCAAGCTGTTGTAAGGTGCTTGTAGCTGATCCAGTCCAAATGACACCATCTGCCAGCAGCAGAGCCTGTGTGCAGTAATTCCCTGCCCATTCCTCTACCTGCATGTCACAGAGGGGACATGGTACACACAGCTGAGGAGACAGTGTGTCATGTGCATTAGAACGCAACAACACTATGCTTGCAGCAGCAGACAGCACAGTCCCAGCTCTGTACACACACTATACAGTGTGTCAGATTGGGGTTACATCTGGAGAGCCCTGTTGCGCTGCATGAGGTCAGAGCTACGCAGCCACTGATCACTGCGCGGGATGGTGCTTACACTTGCAGTCCCTGTCGCCTGGATGGCTTGATGTGTCTGTGCCCGTAGAGTTGCCCCAGCAGATGCATGCAATGACCTCAACAACAGCACCGGGCAGCTGTTGCACCTCCAAACCACACCTGTCTGCTGGTGTTGTTGAGCACTGCAAGAGCTGCTGGAGCATGCGGTTTCTTGCAGGGGCAGTACCTCAACACTGCGGGCAACACCTGTTACACCTTCACTACTGCTGATGCTGGGCTGACCGCCACAGCCCAGTGCGCCTATCATTACTGCATCATCCGCTTGAGATGCATCTGTTTGCATGATAGGCTCATGCCAGTAGCCAGACAATGAGTGTCTATGCCGCGGAGATGCCGCTGCGCCAGCCTGGTGTCCTGCGCTGCTGGAGCCGCAGAATGTGGAGGGTGGCTGTCCTCTTGCCACCACAGACTGCCGTGACGGGTTTGCAGTACCTGGAGGTGCGTCCAGGCTCAGCACTTGAGCTTCCCTTGGGTGCTGAGCTGATAGCAGATGTGTCACTCCTTTGAACACACCCGACACAAGCTGCGCAGGCAGGTGAGCTGGTTGCCCAGCTGCCAGTGCTCTGAAGTAGCCAGGAAGCTGCTCTAGGAGTTCCAGCAAGGCTTCTTGCGGCACCAGTCTTAGGCGGGGCCAGCGCTCGTGCATAGCTGCTGTCAACACTCCAGCACATGCTTCCCGTGCCTGCAACAAAGGCCCAGTACAATCCAGTATGCATACTCACTACTGCAGCAGAACATCATACACTAAACAATAAATGGTGTGATGTGTATGCCAGCAAGCACTGCCAAGAACACATGAACTCAATTTTCACACAACCTATGACGGTCTTCGGCAACCACTTGCCTGGTGGATGGCAAGATGTGTTGCCTTGGCAGCTGCTACCAGTGCCTCATGATGCAGGTGCAGCAAATAACTTCTTCCATCTGCTACATCTTGCACACCGGAATCCGCTCCATCTGCAATGCTCGCCCTGCCAACCTCACTCACACCAGCAGGACTGCAGATCTTCAGAATGGCAGGAGCCCAGGACTTGACAGCCTTGTCAAAGGCAAGCTGATGCTCTGCTGTAAGGCAACCGACCAGAGCTGGGTGGTGCAATAGGTTGTGCAGTGATAACAAATCAGACTGCACTGTTTCACAAGCCTGCAGCAGAGACATGCATCTGATGATGAGAATATGAGCAAACCCAGTTCACCAGCAAGTCTTGGCCTCTGCTGTACAGTGTACATCCATCTCAGCTAATGTTGGTTGCTATAAAGGAGACATGATGCTGGTACAGCCTATTCACCAACGTGAAGAGTTTATGACTCGCATATCTCAGCGTATCTGATCATTCGGTTGTACAGAGCTAGATCATGTGTGGTGTTGTCACTTGCTCACTGTGATGGTGGGCCGTACCTTGACAGCAGCAAGCATATCTTGCTGCAGCGCTTGAGCCACTATCAGATCACGTATCACTCCCAGATGACTCTTGTTGCTTGCAACGTCGCTTAGTTCCTTATTCAACTCTTGTAAAGTGTCTGTCAGCAAGGGCAGATTCGTCAGCATGAAGCAACCAACCACCCTGCTACTGCTCAAACAGAGCCTTAGGCCGGTCAATTCGTGTTGAACAACTGATATCTGCAGCAAACAGAGAAGAAAGGTCAATGCAGAAAAGTACCCACGAAACATCGGATTCAATCAAGTCACATCTGACTACATCCAATTAGGTTGATGAAAAGGCCTAAATGCAAGTCTGGCTTGCCAAAAGTACCTTCACCACTCGAGCAATTGCGCCAGTGGGTCTCTGTTGGCTGGCCAGATGTGACAACAAGCCTTCACATGTATCAGCAATGCCGTGCCAGTGCAGAAAGCAACATCAAAGAGCTACAACCTCACCTTGGCCTGCAGCTGTGCCTCCACCCGTGCAATGTTCAAGACACGTGTGAGCACGGCCATGGTCTGCTCTGACCTGCTGAGCCATGCCAACAAAGCTGCAATAGAAGTATCAGCAGCATCAGCTGACATATGCTGGTCAGAGTTGTGGTTAATCCTTGACAAGTGATGACTCTGGCAGCAGCCTGCACTGTCCGTTCCTGGCGTCAAATTGCCAGTTGTACCCCTTGCATAGCTGTTTCCTTGTGTTCTGGGAGATGCTGCGGCAGCTGTAAGATAGACTGATTGGTATAGATCTTGTTTGTAGAAAGAGTAGTGCCCCAGAGCAGACTGGACGTACTGTACATCTGCTTGCTGCAGGTCCCTGATGTCGTCACTCATCAATCTGGCCAGCAAGTGCATGACTGTTGCGCTTTCATTGCCACTTGTTGCCAACAACATCAGCTGCAGCATCAGCAACCTGTGTCTGCTTTGCAAGGTTGCATCCACCAAAAGCTCCCCGAGTGGCAGCCTTGCTTGCCATGCTGCTAGCTCTAGCTTCAAGGTTGATGCCAGGTTAACTTCCTCTGCTGTCGCTGTCTGCAAACTGCAGACATCCTCACTGGGCTTCAACAGCTACGCACAGAAAAAGTACCACAAACACATAGCAGGTCATGCAGCAGTGCAGATGAGCACAGAGCCTCGAGTCAGTGTATCAACTTGCAGAACGTGCACTGGCAGTGAATGGCATGACTTTGCTGCAAGCCTGAAGCGCGTCTGGTATGAGTCATTCATCGGCAGCACTATCAACACGTCAGTTTATGTGTGACCAGCCCGGCTGTTATGGTTAAACACACCTCAAACTGCTTCACAATCTCCAGCATAGTCTTGGCCTGATTACTGAGGCACTTCAACTGGTCAGCGCTGTCATCACTGATGGCACTGGTCCTGTACAGGGTCTCCACCTGGGCCGTCCAGGTCAGTTGAGCTGATCGGAGCTCAGCTAATCGTGAGGTTTGGGTTGTTATAACATTACTCAAGTGGTTGAAAGCCTGCAGGTGCATCAAGACTAGCACTGAAGCCAGCACTCCTGGGGGTACACAGCCTATCAACAACTCAGTAAATGGGCATGACAAGCAGACTGCAGCAGGAGCAAGTGCATGGCCTCCAGATTGCTGAATAAACCTGCCAGCAGGTGGCAAGGTGCAGAGATCACATGAGATATCGGCATATGCACACATCCGCTGCTGGTTAGAGCCATGCACTGCAAGGCCTTCAACAGCCTTACCTGCACAGCTGTAACCACTGTTCTTTCTTCGAAAAAATCAGCTGCCTGCAGATGCTTCTGGTGTTGTTGCAGTTGTTGACAATGTCTTTGCTTCAGTGTTTCAATGTGTTGCAACGCAACTGCAGCAGGGCAGCCTGGCTTGGTGGCATCTTCGGTTCGTAACTCCTTGAGCAATTCTACCAACTGTTCTCTTGCCTGCATTGACACACATCAACAGTGCAGCTATCTTGAACGATTACTTTCTGCTCCTACAGATCTCTAGAGGCATATTCATCCTCAGCAAACTTGATGATGTGCGCAATATTCTCCGGATTGGTATGATCTGCATTAGCTCCCTGTCAAATCTACCTGTATCAAGTGTGCTGTCATGCTGGGTGCCAGAGTTCTTGAACCGCTTACTGCATATCCACCAGCTGTGCGTGTGGCATCTTTGTAGACAGCCACCCGGGCCTGCAGCATTAATATACTATGGAATTGAGATGCAGGCAGATGGCTGTGACATGGCCAGCACCACTGTAAGCTGTGACGTTTAGGAAACACGACTGAACTGCTTCCACTGTTCCACTCTCTATGTTGCAAAAGACTTCAGCAGCTGTACAGTCAAACCAAGGAGTGTTAGGCCCATCAGCCCATACAGCATAGTGGGATGCCTCTCAAGCAGGTGCATAAGCGCTTGGAACCAGCAACAAACGGTTGATGGCGACACTGCCATCCTTAGAGTACCCAAAGCATAATGCAGCAAAACATGAGCATAGCAATGAGTACTAACCTGCAGGTCAGAAAGTGCTGCTGCTGCAGCTCTGACAGGTGTGGGTCCCAATGATAGTAGAGATGCCGTTGCCGCCTCCTTTGCTTCATAGCCAGGGCTGCCAGGTCGCATGGAAGCTGCATCACCCAGCCAGCTGACAGCAGTGTTGTTGGCAGAGTCCGGTCTGTGACAAAAAGACAAGTAGTGTGAATTGCATAACTTCTCTGCAGCTGCAACCTGCCCTCTGTGCGCCTATGGCTACACGATGTGACTCCTCATGTCTGAAGAAACCTATCTGAGTACTGCGGAAACATGCTACAGGCTCATCAACGCTGGTACCGTCAGACCCACCTCAGGAGGCCAAGCAGAGATCGAAGCGATTCAAATTCTGTCAGGACCATGGTGCGGTCTTTTGCTTGCTCATGTAGGCTTTGGCCAAACATCATGGACTCCTTGGTTGCCACCATGGTCAGGCCTTTGCCAGTACCAATGCCAGCTGCTATTCCAGGCAGTAGATGACCCAGTACCTCTGCCAACCAGTCAGTGAAGGTTTCCAAGGTATCTGGGCGTCTCCGCAATGTTGTGATAAGCTCCTCAATCCTGAATTGAAGATTTTGACAGTGACGCATGAAGGAAGGCTGCAGGATTGACATCATGGACCTGCAGGGGCAGTACAAACATCAGCAGCTGAGTGCAGGTTGTAGGCTTTGACGTGCGTGTGCAGGTTGACGCACAGAGTGCAGGTTGATGTTGGTTGATGACCAATGCAGACTGGCTAGCATAGGAACAGTAGGTGGAAAGGGACGGGACCTTCATGCAGTGAACAGAGGTAAGGCTTTGAACCCCAAGGGTGCTTAGGCATCATGAATAGTACCAGCTTTGCAACTTACCCGAGCGTTGTACCTGCCATCTTCATCAGTGTGGCTCTGGCACTACTGATGTCCATGATCACCAACTCAGGAGTAGTCTCAAGGCAGCTGCCACCATCAACCAACTGTGAACTGACCGACTGTGTGCAGCAGTCGCTGAGTTGACTGAGCCAGCTTGCTACAGCTGTTACATCCCCCAGTAGCTGAGTTGCATTTGAGTGAAGCTGTGAGTAGGACTGGGGGTCGAAGTGGCTGCACAGAAGCACAAGGGGAGTTGCATCTCGCATAGGTTGCATTTGCACACTCTCTGATGCTGCTGTAAAGTGTTGGCGGACAAGCTTAGCCATTGCCATCTGCAGGTAACACAAAAAAAGCAGGAGAGCACTCAGTGGTCATGGCTTGTACCATTCAAACAGGTTGCATCTCCAGTGTGCCGCTTTCAGTTTGCATTGTGTGGGCGCTGAATCAACAAGTTGATGGTCATATCTGCTCACCTGAATTTCCAATGCACCAGAAGTCACCAACAACACATCATGCCTTGCGTCTCGCGGTATGGTGCTTGCTGCTCGCTGGCAGCTGCTGATGCTTTCATCCGCTGTCTCACAACTGCTTGAGTCAGCAGTCTTGCTGGCTGTTACAGATTTTTCCTCTGCTGTACAGGCGCTGCTGCACGAGTTGGCGTCAGCTTCCACAGCTTGCTGTTCATGCATGGCCACAGTGCCCTCCTTGCACATGTCTCCTGTAAGGCGCCAGGCTGCTACAACTGGTTCATCGCAGAGCATTGGCAGTGAGCTGAGCATACTGGCAATCAAACAGGGAAGGTTTCCCACAGCAGCAGCTAGCTCACTCCCATCAGGCTCAAACCTGCAGCAGTACAGCATAGAAGAGCAATCCTTCATCTACAAGCTGAACAGCATACTATGTAGGTAGACATGATTCTTGAGCATATGCTGCCAACCTTCTG
>JARWLF010000242.1:0-21775 GCA_029853055.1 Scenedesmus sp. KT-U
GCACCTAGGATGCGTCCGGCGAGCAAGAAAGCAAACAGCAATTTGTCCTTCTCAAACAGAGACCTGCGATGGATACCATCATCACCCTGAATTACTGTTGCATCAAATGGACCGTGCAGCACACAAAGCATGATGAACACCTCCATCCTCATGCATGGCAATGGGAAGTGTACCAAAGAGCTTACACTGACCTGCAGACATTTCTGTAGACGCTGGAAGTGAAGTGACTGTGTATGGCCTCCAATCGCTCTGGCACTGATTCTGCTTTGGCTGCTTGACTCAAGCTGATTAGGACCAGCTTGGTGAACCATGGCAAGCTGTACTGGTACATGGGGTCAATTGCAGCAAGGTCTGCAGAGCATGACAACCGTGGATACTCAGTGGACTGCACAGTGGCTCCTGCTTTATGCAGAACTATACCTGGGGCTGCAAGCAGGTGCACATACACAAACAGCAACAGTACTACTTTCACCCTGTGAAGATCAGGCTGCAATTACCTGATATGCAGAAGAACAGTGTTGACAGGTAGTCTCCACATGGAGCATAAGCCACCCGGGCAGCATCAATCTCAGCCTCTGTCTGCTCTCCCTGCTTCTGCTTGGCAGCAATGTCGTTTCCTAGGCGCTTGGCTTCAGTAATGACAGAGATAGCTGACTCATCTTCCAGAATATTGCCTGTGCTGTTAGAAAGCACTTCCAAAATCTGATCCTCAATCTCCTTCAGCTGGCGCTTGTTCTCTGTGGCAATAGGTCAGACACAGCATAGTGTGCCAGGACCTAGGTTTGCTTGCAAGGAATTATAACCTTAGACGGAAGCAACCGTCTAAGGTTTCGTTGCTGTGGCAGCAGACATAAGCGCAACAACAGCAGTACCTGCAGGCAGAAACTATACAGAACCCACACCTGCACCTCTGAGACGTCTGGGCCCCTCACCTGCTCCTGCCAGCACCAGAGCAGCCTTCTGTTCTTCCAAATCTGGTCTCTCGGCTGCTACCACCACACCAAGGAGCTGATCAGCCAAACCTGCTTGCGTAATCATGAAGTTCAGCAGGTTCACCTTGACAGACACTTCAGGCAGGTAATGGGGGTTACGCAACTTGGTAGTCATGTACAGCCTGCAGCAAGATATGCAGCAAACATACTCAGGTGGTGTTACAGTTGCAGTGTTGATTGAAGGTTGTCATGTGCAAAAGCACCATCGAAGGTGAGAAAGCCACTATAGCTGGTGTCAGCTAACCAGCATCACCTGAAATCGGGAGAGTACTCCACAGTGGTGTCCCCCAGTCTGATGCAGCTGACCCCACCACTCTTGAACACCTGCTTCAACAGCAAGGGCTCAAGAGCAGGGTCCAGCTCAGTCCCTACACCCTCCAGTAGCACTGGAGTACCAAATTGCACTGCATTCTCCAATGCGCGCATGGACTCACCTCCTTCACTGGCTTTGATCACCTGGACATAGGTACAGAGTGAACCGTTTTGAATCGATGCTTCTCAAGCACACAGGAATGCCGCACATCATGTGGTATTTTCAGCCTTGTGGTATGACAGCACATCAGTTGTCCCAGTGCGATAGCAGTCGTGCTCACCTGCAGCCTGTTGTCTTTCTCAAGGGTCTTTATCCACTTGTTGGCTTGTCCTTGTGGATCAATTAGCAATGGCCATCGTCTGCCACTCTTCATGATGATAGCATTGTCAATTGAAAAGGCATCATTGGGGAGTCCTGCCAAAAGCCAGCTCCTGATGGTCACAGGGTCTCCAAGGACAAAAGAAAGGGAGTATTTGGGGCTGTGGGACAGGTCCTGCAGCAAAAATATCAACCAGTAACCAGGTGATGCCATCAGATTGGTTTGATATATAGAGCCCATCAGCTATAGCAATACTGCCATTGGTTTGAGATGAGCATTCGGAAACTTCACATTAGCACACAAGAGAAGGAAGCCTCTTGATGACGTCCTACTGCCCAGGTCTCAGCGCGGTATTGTGCAGGGCGTCTCTGTGCCGCGGTAGACAACATCCTGCTCTGAACTATCAGGCCTAGCATCAAGGTGACCTACCGCCTTGGTGCACAGCAGCAGAAAGCTGTCGATCAGTTGCTGCCTGAAAGATGCCGTGAATGCTCCCAAGTAAGCCACCACACCGGCTGATATCAGCATGTCCCCTGTCAGGTTGACCTGTGCAAGACAGAACAACAACACTGCTTGGTACTGTCTACAGCCTCTACTCTGCAGTAACATAACCCACCTATCAACGCACTACAGACAGATAGTCAACAAGCTACTACGGTTGTACTTGCTGCAGAGCTGGTGGTTGAACGATAACTATAGAAAGCATACCTGGGCTTTGGCCAGCTCGAGAGCTGTCTCTTCCCATCTAGCCTTTTCACCACCTAGACCACCTATCAACTTGGCTGCACGCTCCAATTTGATGCTGCATAACTCTATGTCCTCCTCTAGTTTTTCCTTCTTGCGCTGTTGACTCTTTAGCTCCCCCTCCATAGAAGCCAGCTTATCAAGCAGACCCTGCAGCATTGTTCAGCTCTGGTTTACACACATGCGGTAGTCAAGGTATGCAACGACGCACATCACTTGTTAACATTCGATGACATGAAGCTGCATTGCTACTCACTAGCATGTATCTCATTACCTGCAACTCAGCCTGCTTTGCAGTGAGTCCCACCATGACCTCTTGGTAGCTGGCCTCTGCCTCTGCTAACCTTGCTTTCTTGGGAGCTACAACTTTGGCAACCTGCATGCGGCGTTGGGTGAGTGTCATGCGGATACTTCTACCAATCTCAAAGGCACCCTGCCAGTATGTCAACCTCAGCAAACCGATGTTGGAACTTGCAAGCAGAATCTATATGTGTCACTGCATAGCTCACCTTGTCATAACTGCTCATGGCGTGCACCCATCTGCACAGTCCCTCGGCTGCAGGGCTAGCTCGCTTGGCAACTTCCGGTGTGAAGCCCTCATCAGTCAGATAGGTAGTGCGGATGACAGCCATGATCCTGACCAGAGACAGAAACAGACGGCTCACCACTTACTGCAGCTTACCCCAACTTCCATCTGCCACATCTACTACCCACAAAGCACTTGCTTCTATGTCAGACCAATGCCATCATACAAGGTGGCAAGTTGGTCCCTTACTTTGCAGGTATGTTGTCCTTGTCATAGCTCTTGAGTTTGGTGATGAATTCTTTGTCAGCTAAAAGGCCCAAGGAGGGTTTCCAATAATCGTTGAATGCCTTGCCAGCTTCATCCTTTGCCTGCAGCCATGCAGAGCACAAGGAAACTAGTTGACAAGCTGTTTTACACAAGAGCAGCGTGCAAACAAACGAAGTGTGCAGAGTCACATAGCCTGTCTAACACACCCACACCAAAGTGGATTGAAACCTACACACCTTCACTGGCTTTACATCCAGCACTACACAAACTGCCTCCATCACCAGCTTGATTGCGCTGGGGGGATTGGTAAGCTTCTTAATGTAGGCGATATCTGCCTCTTTGATTGTGTCAAGGGCTGACAGAGCGTCATTGAGGATGGGTATAGCCTAAGCATGAGTTTGGCAGAGTGAAGGCCGCATGCTTGCAATCTGGTGCTGAAAAACACCTAGCATATATTGGTATAGGTATATGAACTTCAAATGAGCGACCGTCAACATGATGTCATCAACATCAAGTACCCTGAGCTTTTCCGGTGCACCACCACGCACCTCCGCTAAGTCTGCTTCACATTCATCCTTGATGAGCTTTGCTGCAGCAGCCTTCTCCTGTGCACGTGCCTCTTCCTCACGTACTACAGCTGCCTTTGGCTCAACTTTTACCTATGGCAGCAGGGTCATGTTGGCAACCAAGTTCACGTTGTTGCATGCACATGGCCGGCACAACTCACAAAGTAACCTAACCTGACAAGTTCACCCACCCAACCTGATGACCTGTAAACAAGCCAGGAGCATGCAAGATGTTTTTGCTTGGGAACAGCTTGCACCATGAGGGATTTGCCCTACCTTTTTTTCATGTGCTATCTTAGCCATGAGCTCTTCGACTTCCGCTACAGTTGCCACCAGCTGCGGTTGCATGGCCACCAGCTCCTGCTGCATCCCTGCTACCTGTGCTGCACTGCCTGCCAGCTTCTCCAGTCCGACGTTGTACCGCTTGCAGGCTGCTGCATTTGCTTGACGCTTGGACTCTAGCAAGAGCTGTAATGCTGACAACAGCTCTAGATAAGAAGTTGGGGTAACATAGTTATGCCTGCCAAGCTCTGCAAGGTACTTTTCACTTGCTTCTTGTACCTGCAAATTGCACACACGGAGGACGTTGGTCTGCTAAAAACAGAGCATTGAGGACATGTCACACCGATTGATGGTTTCTGGTGCACAATAGCATGCAAGCAGCGCCTCAAACAAGATTCTTGTACCTTAACATGCATTGCCTGGCACAGGCCCACAAGCGTATTCCTTGTTGCTGTATCCAGGTCAATGTCTTTCAGCTGTTTGAGAGCCACTGCCTCCAAGGCATCTTCTGGCCAGGAACCAAACCAGTCAATGGTACAGCAGTTGACTAAAGATGGGTTGGCACGCAGTCGCTCCCTACATGCAGATGACAACCACCACCTCAACCTGCCATAAGGCTGTAACACACTGCCCCACTTCAAGGGTATCATTGACCAGTAACCTGTATTGGCAGAAGTACTTGCACTCTCTGCTGCAGTTGAGCATTGCAGGAAGCATGTGATTCGCTCCAGTTTCACATACAACATACCGCTCAGCAGCCGCAGACATCAGTCGACTGATGTGATGTCACACAGATACCATCACACAGCACTGACCTGAACGCATCACCAATGGGACTCATGCACAGCACAACATGAAGGTTGCGCTTGCATTGGCTAACAAAATAGCCCCACAGTTGAAGAGGGTTGTCCAGGCCAAGCTTGGCTGCAGCAGGTCTCACTGCTTCCAGAATCTGAAGGTTCAGGACAGCATCTGTCCCGTGGTCATGCACGCCCAAGCAACATCTGTACTGGTCAAGAATACTTGACAGTTTCATCGCACTGCACATGTACTGTCAAAATGATGTTCACGAATGGCACTGCTGAAGCACTCATGCATGTCACCTGCATTCTCTCATCAGCAGGGAACATGATGGGCACTTCTCCAGCATTAAGAATATTGTTGATGTCTTCAACAAACGCCTCCTCCTTGATTTGACTGTCACTGAAGAGGAAGGTAACGGGCTTGCAGTCACAGCCTGCTCGCTTGAGTAAGCGCTTGAGATCTTCGTGCCAGTCAGCACGGTTGTAGATCTTGCCGATTTCCACCTGAGGCAGTCAGATTGGAAATACTCGTCATTCATGAAAGTACCTGAGGGGCATGCGCGCTGCATGCTGTACTAGACTTGCTGCATGCTGTACTCAAATACAGGCTGCAAAGATTCCTGCCTGTGAGCACAGTGTCAGTGTTAGTGTTAAATCACTAACTTTCACACATATACAACGGAATAAGGGAAACTGGATCACCTGGAATACCTCCAGGCCAGACATGAAAGCAGCCAGCCTGGCCAAACTCTGCCTGCCACTACCCCCGACACCAACAAGCAGCATGTGGCCACCTGGTTGCTTCATCAACCTGCTTATACGTGATACATGCTCCAGAGCAAACAAGAACATTGCCAGGGGCATGGGTCGTTTACTGGTTGCATTATGGTCTGCTAAGGCCTCTTCAATTGCAGACAGGGCTGCTGTCACATCTGGTATCTCCGCATATCTGCGCTCTCCTGGCGCAGCCCTGTCCATGAAGTCACCAAAGAAGCACCTGGCAATGCATACAGACAGCAGGATGGCACCGGCGCAACCCAACATGCATGCAGCGCCGTACCATTACTTGATTGTGTTGATGTGATATAGTTGCCAGAATATGGTGGTTTGCATGCAGCATGCACCGGTGATCATCACCATACGGCATGATGGCCATTGCCACTTACTTTCTTAACTGTTCTTGGCCAATTTCATGTTGGTTCTTGTCCATCAGATGAGCCATAAGTTGATCAAGGCTTACTCCAAGGTGCTGCGATGTGATGCTGCGTAACTGCTGCAGAAACCAGTCTTTATCAGTGCTGTCTACAAGTCTGTCATAAAACACTCTGAGGGCTTCATGCACCCACAGACGCTTGTATGCTGCTGCTACAGGAGAGGCCGAGGCAGCAGCCAGTGGGTCATCTTTGGGTAGCGCTGACACTGGCAGCATCATCATCCCCTGCACACAGTACAGGCACAATACTCCGAAAGAGGCCTTGGCCAACAATAGCCCACATCCGCAACTACCAATGCTGATGAAGACTTGATCTGAAATGTCAATTATCAAAACAAAGACAGGATAGTCATAACAATGCTTTATCCCCAGCCCACCTGAATCACACGAGCAAAGTCTCTGAGGTTGAAGAGGTAATGACTCTTTGCTGGCGTCGGTAGGAGCTTTGTGAATGCCGTGTTGTAGAGAGCAAGGGTAGCGGCAACAACGCTCTTGCTGAGATCCTTCACTGGGCTGGGGTAAGCCTGCAGGTGCCAGTCTAATATGCTGCCAAAGATGGAGGTCAAGGTGTCTTCAGATACCTGCAAACATAAGACACAGGAGACAAATTGCAAATGTGCCCAAAGAACACCCAATAAGAGCAGTCTGCAAAGGCAGAGGCCGTCAACTGGGAGACAAACCAGGAGAGACACTGACGTAAGTTGAATAAACCGGGCCTTGGGGCTGTGCACAGTCAAAGAAGATGATTGCATACTCACAGCAGGCGCCAGCACTGACACGTGCAGGGACAGATTTAGACTACAGGCTGTAGCATTGCACCATCCCTGTACCATATGCTTACTTGTGCACAAGCGAGCGTATTGAAATGACGCAACAAGCGGTCTGTGACAAAGGCCCGTCCTCCTCCTGGTGGCCCCATGGCAGCTACCATTTGCACATCAACCATTTGGCGGAATGAGTTGTCACGGCCGTACCTATCATGAACACACCAGCAGGTATGAACCTTTGCGTACACAAAAGCAGGTTGCATCGCAGCGTGTTGACTGGTTTCTTACTTTCTTCAATACAGGTGAAGTTCTGCCACTATGGGTTGTACCTACCATCCATGATAGTCGCACATTTGCCTCAACAGCTCCACAGGTGGCTGGGCGCCGTACACCTCCTTGGCAGGCATGTTGAGGTCATCCACAAAGACAACACAACGCTTGCCAATTTGTGGGCCATACACGCCCTTTTTCCGTTTGTCCAAGGCACCATCAATCTGTAGAGCAAGAAGTACTGTTCCTGTTTCACTTGGTCACATGCAGGCAGCAAGCCAATATGCACACATGACTTTGCACTTGTGCTGCAAATATAGTAAAGACATTCTGTTACCTGATCTTGCAGTGCATTTGCACTGGTGCGTGCGGACAACGTAACCACCACTGGAGTCCATTGGTCCGTAGAGAGCCCCTTGTCACTGAGCAGATGAGCAGCAATGATGCATGTCTTTCCTGTACCACTTGGGCCAACCAGCAGGATAGGCTGTCGATGTTGCAGTGCGCGATCCAGTAAGAAGGTGTACCTGTGACAAGAATGCCCTCCCTGTCTGTTGCAAGGATCTCCCATATTTTTTCACAACATGATGAGCACCGCAGTATGAATTTGTTGCAAAGATACCTCAGCAACCAACAGAGATCTCTGAGCGAGTAACCATCATAATGATAACACGAGACCAGGTAGCACATCACAAACCTGATGTCTGCCTTACCTTGCGGAGTCTTTTGTGGGCACCATGATGCTGGCAAAGTCGGCTCCAGGTGGAATAACCAATGGAGGAATAGTGCTTGTCCAAGGCACCCAACTGCAGTTCTCCTTGTCAAATTTGTAGTCATGAACCAATGGTGTGCTAGAGCTTCCCTCCAATCTGTCTGGTATGGTTTGCACTCTCAGGATGGGTCCTTTTGCTGGCAAGAAGTCAGTGTAGCCATCTGGGACTCCACCAGCAATAAGCGTTCTGAAAAATCTGTCAAACTTGTGCCGCCCTTCAATGTCGCATGTGGCTCCTGTGGACCAGACTAGTGCAAACAGGAACAAGCCCTCCAATTGCTTCATGAGCAGTGCCTCATCAGTCGGCATGTTTGGGGACTGCGTGTTGTCGGCTCCCTCGGTATGGCCAGACTGATCCAAGCACGACTCAAGTACACGCATACAGGTTCTTGCCAATGCAGCATCCTCTGTTGGACTCAGCTCTTGAAGCTCCTTTCGTACAAATCGTAAGCAGACTGGCATAGCCCAGTCGAACAGCATCTCTAGGTGGTGCCTAGCTTTTTGGTTGATTGTTGCAGGGAGAGTCTGCAAGGGGGCAATGGAAAAACGGCAGTTGGCCAGGTGTAAAAGCTGCTGGGATTGTGACTATTGGCTTATCAGGCAAGCATCCTCTAATCTACTCTAGCCCTCCAAGCATGCCAGGCTCATACGTGACAATGAAAAGATGCTCACAGCATGCTGGAACAAGCCACCTCACCGTCAACCAGCTGGTTAAGAGCGGCTTCCAGCCCAGGCCAACAGACTCCAAATACACCATACCACAGCGGCTCACAGTAGCAGGTGATGCTACAGCAAGGTCCCCAACTTCGAATATCATTGACATGGTAGGTGACATAGCAATGATCTCAGAGTTTGGGAGACACAGCTTTTTGTTATCATCCAGCACGGTGTTCATATTTTCAATCCATATGGCATCCACTGGACCATCCAGCACCAGCCACTTGCGGTCTTGGGAGGGGTCGGATGCAAGGCTTCTGAAGGCAACAGCAAGCACCCCATCCTTCCACTCTTGTGTAGCTCTGTCTGATTCACCTGTAGACAAGGCAGGCAGCATGTTCGAAACCGCCTGCAACATCCTGGTTTGCTTACCAAGCAGTCAGTACCAATCATATGACAATATTCTTGCAAGCGCTTAGATCATCCACACCGGTACCGGCTGACAGCAGAACTCACCATATAGTTGACCCATGGTCACGGCCTTGGGATTGATCACTACCTGTTGCACTTTGTTGAACAAGGCACCCTGTACTCCTGCTTCTGACAGATTGCTCAGAGCCCCTCCCAGCACTGTTAGTGCTGAGGATTTGCCACTGAAAGGTTGACCAACAAGCATCAGCCCATGCCTAACCACGATCATCTCATACAGCTGGATGGTCTTCAGCAAGAAGTAATCTGTGGGTTGCAGGTTATGCTGGTTGCACTGCTGCTTCAAGGCAGCTGTCAGCTGTTCATAGTCTGGACGTGGCAACTGAACACCTGCAGCATGGACGAGGCGACATGTGGTACAGCATTGCACACTGCAGGCTCCCTTTGAGTGTGTGTGCGTGTGTGTTACGATGTGCACAAGCACTTCCGCTGTAAGGGCAACTAAGGTTCCCTCTGTGGTTGCCTTGTCAAGCACAGCCTGCTGGCCGATGCAGCAGAAACAACAAAGCTACTGCTGCCATGCCATGAATAGTCAGCTCACCTGGGAACAAGTCACTGACAATACCATTGAAAAGAGGAACGTCATGACTCAAGAACTTGCACAAGTTCACATCAACAATGGAGCGCAACATGAGCACAAACTCGTCCTCAGATGGAAATTTTCGCTTCAAATTACCTGCATGTATCAGCAGCAGTAGGCACGCAGTGCAGTCAAGGAGATGTGTTGAGACCTATCTGTGACACCTTCTGAAACCAAAACCTGTAATCGTAGTGAACATGTAGTTGAGGAGTGCATCATCAATTTCACGTACAAAGTGTAACTCAGGATGCCTGTCACCAAAGGCTTGGTGGTGCTCTTACCAGCAGCTCTGAGCACTGCCATGACAGCTCGCATGCCATAATCATAGTGGTCTTGACTAGACAACTGCTCGCTGCAGAGCCTGTAGGTGGCCACAATCTTTCGAGCGCACTCTCTTGCCTGCATGCATCCAGACAATGTATGCGAGGAACCAGGCAAAAGACCAAATGACAGTGTTGTACTTGTACTCATCCCTTGTTATACTGACTGTTGTTGGGATGTGCTGGTTCTACATCAGCTCACAGAATACAAAGGCGACCACTTGCCTGACGCATAGCATGCAAGTGACAAGAGGCTGTCGATCTGTCATACACACCTTCATGTACCCACTACTGAACAGCATGATCTCTGCTATCATGGCATAGTCTGGAACCATCATAGCCACAGTGCGGAACAATGCCTTGAGGTTGTCAGGCAGCTCACTCCTGCCTGCATAGCCTGGGTTCATGGTGATGAATACATTGCAGCTTGGCTTAAGCCTCAGCTCGCTGCCTTCAAAAGTGAAAGTCTTGAGCTTAGCTTTGACAGCTAGCTGGATCTCCATGACCTGTTGAGCTACAACCGATAGGACCTGCAGACACAGCCAGTGCACTATCTGTTAGACGCAATGGGGTGTGCCTAGCAGAGGTACTTGCCCTATGGTGGCTTATTAAACTATGTCTGATGCTGATGAAGCACTATGCTGCTGCCCATTGGTCACCTTCAGTGTCAAACCAGTCGGAGCATAGACACTGACAGATTCTCAGTGTCCAGACTCAGATCAGTCTGGCACTGAGGTGAGTACACAGTATGGGTGCTCATGCTTGGTCAAGCTACATGCTGGCTCCGCGCGGAGCTGGAGGTGCGCGCACCTCCAGGTTGATGCGATTGAACTCATCAAAACACGCCCAAGCCCCACTGCTGGCCAAGCCCTTGAAGAACTTGGCCATTGTGATGTTGTCCAATGTGTCACTGCAGTTGAAGACCACACACTGGCGTGCCAATGCCTTTGCAAGATCCTTGGTAGTCTCAGTCTTACCAGTACCAGCAGGCCTACAAAGACGTGGATCACATGCGTGAGATCTCTTGGCAGCAGACTTATCACATCATTTATCATTTCGACAGAATGAATGCTTGCCTGGTTTGTGATTAAGTGTATGCAATCGCGAACTATAAGTGCCAAGGCATGACAGCACTTGCGGATAACACTCCAGTGGTCAACACTGCATCGTACTGCCTACCCTTCCGGTGCACCTCCCATGTGCAGGTGCACTGCGCCAATAAGAGTGCGATAGCAGCGATCAGTCAGAGGCGTCACCACCAGACGGTTGCTGTTGCCAAGATACTCATAGCCATACTCAGCCTGCAAGATAACACCCACCTCCTTTGCATTCTGAACTCACTGTAGCTGCTGCCCTCCATCATTATGATCAGCAGTCTAGCTTGGTGTCAGGCCAAGTATGCAACCGACAGTGTCACACCGGTGGGCCAATTGGTATGTTTACCACCATGAGCGTCATGCATATCAAGCCAATGTATCCACCACCCTTTCACCCTTCTCTGGTGTTACCTGGGCATTCATCATCCTCACGATGATTGTCTTCTCCTGGGACTCTGCTTCCTTGGATGGATCCTCCCAGTACATCCGCAGCTGGCTCAACCAACTGAAGTGCTGTGGCTGGCCCTCAATACCTTCTGCTGCTAGCTGGGCTACTACATCTCTTGCATGAACATCCATCACCACCAACGCACTCAGTGTGGCCCTGGCCAAGCAGGAAGCAAGACACTGTTGCCACACAGTGTGTGCAAGTAAAACACTGTACGTCATCAACCAATAAGTCTACAAAACACTATTGCTGTATGAGCTTGACCGCATGATATCAGGAGTGACAACAACACAGATGCTCATTGGCTTTAGTCACGCATACCTGTTCAGCTTTGACAGTTCACCACGAACCAAACCAACAACCTCCTCAAGCTGTGATGTGCATTTTGCCGCTACAGCTGCCAATGCACCCTTTCCTGGGGTTGCTGCATCAGCCCCAGCAGAACCTGAGCCTGCCATGGCAGCTGAAACCTCCTGAGTCCAGTATATTGCTGATACGGCAAGCACCACCTGCCCTGGCCACTGCAGTACCCACTGTGTGCGCTGTGTCGTGGCATAAGCAACCATGCATTTGCTGCATACATCTTGTACAGACTCAACCATGCCAGCTTCAACCTGCAAAATCATGTCAGACTGCATGAGTATACGACTCATCATGCGACAATTCATAAATCTACACACGGTGCATTATTGTTGCACCACCATCACAAGCAATGATTCCATCACAAAACCACTGCAGGGATGAGCGCCCTGCTATCACTACGGGAGACTCCCACCTGGACCAGCCACTTTTCTACAGCTCCATTGGCGTCTGAAGGCTTGATACGTGTCTTGAAGGGTACCAGCTCGCCCTCAACACTCATCATGCCAGTGATGTCAGTGTTTGGTTGGAACCTGTGTTCAAGAAGCAAGTTTGCCCGAGCAAAGTTCAGTCATTGGATGCCTATGCCAGCATGCCTGAAGAACTATGCCGCAGCAATAGTACAGTGTTTACAACAACTGGTTGATACACCGCTGGACCTACACAAGGAAGTCTGTAACCCTACAAGCTTATCTGTGCAAGGAGTGAAGCCTTGTTCGTGTGCAAGCTGGTACGATCAAACTCACTGCAGCTTGTCAATGCCTTCGAAGCACTTCTTGAGGTGCGGCTGCACCCGTGTAGGGTCCTTGGTTTCACTGAGGATTTCCAGCATCTCATCATTGGACAGGAAGAAGAAGCGGGGAAAGGCCAAGCGCTTGAGTTCAAGGTAGTCTGCTAAGCCCTACAAAATAGCACATCAAAGTCGCAACATGATGTGGCTTACAGCTAACATACGCAGTCCCTGGTGTACATGAAGAAGTACAGCAGCAGAATGCTGGCAGTGCAGCTCTCACCTTCTGAATCTCTTCCAGCAACTTGTTAGCCTCCTCTAGCCGTGCCAGGCGATCTGTATCCTTTGCCAAAGCCAGCACATGTGGCGTTGCATGGGCAGCTTCCATTAGGTCTCTCCATGTTGTGTCAACCTAGCATGCCGTCACATCATACACATGTAATGTGAAATTTCAGGAACAGGATAGTGCCACTCCTTTCCAACTTAACACCACGTGACCTCTGCCTGTAAATGCAACCCAAACCACAGGACATGCACACCATACCCTTGTAGAAAAAGCTTGCCTGTGTGAACTTTTCTCCCTCTTCAGGCATCTGCTTCAGGATGTCAGGGCTGGAGAAGATAGGCTCAAGATACTGCCATGTGGACTGGCATGTCAGCCAGTTGTCCAGCAACTCCTGCAGATCGACTACGTATGCTTTGCTCAGTTCATAGAATGCCTGCAGCTGGCTGAGCAACAGATTTTGGAGAATCCTCACGAGCAAAGGCAGTGTATATGATAACTTAACTGAAAGCTTTGCAACCAATTTGCACAGATACCAGTGCTGGTGCTGCGTGTGCATTGGTAGACAACAGCCTCTAGCATAGGACTACCTGTGCACTTAGCAGCAGCTTTTCCCATGCCAATGTCGCTGCTTCAAGCGGCTTGATGAATGGAGAGGCACGCATGGCTTGTGTTTTCACCACTTGATCATCAAGAAGAGCCTGCAAACAGAGATGCGTTATGCAGGGTGTACATAGATGTCTAGGCAGCAACAGAGTGCTCAGCAACCTGGTGGTGGCTAGGGGTATAGGATCAGCCTTTTATTCCGTACACAGGCAAGATGAGTGAATTGCGATGGTACAGGAGATCTACCTGGACCTCATCCGTTCCGCCAATCACAGATGTGCCAGTGTCTTTGTACTCGACAACACGGAAGAGAACACCCTCCCAGTCTGCTTGCATCTTGTTGAGAGCCTTCTCCAGGGACGACTCCTTGCTGGCAGCAGCACCCACAACCTGCAGTTTGTCCAGCTGTTCAAGCAGATCGTACTGCAACAGCTGTCGGATGCTGAAAGGAGCAAAGCCTGCATTCAGGAGATTGCAGGGCTAAGTGGCAGACAACAAGCAGTGACGCTTCAACTACGTGACAGCAGGCTACAAGACATGGCGTTTGCAGCACCTCAGCACACCCCCCTCCTACAGAAACTGTGACAAAATGTGCACCTTCACCCTCTTCATTCTGTGGTATGTCAGCTCCGATGATGTCAAATATCTCATGCCAGTGGCGGGGCTGTAAAGCTGGGTTGCCAAGCTCTTCCACCAGGGGCAACAGCTCCTTAAACTCCTCAATCACATCTCTCAACCGAGCTACAACTTGATCCTGCAGATAGCGATACAGGAAACGTTATGTGGCGTTGACACTCAGAGACATATGCAAGGTAGGAACATGCGAGCGCTCCGGATTGCAGAAGCAGAAACCGCTTCCAACCACACCAGCACTACCATCAACATCCATGCACATCGCATGCTAGCATCATATCAGGCTACCGGCATCAAAAAAAGGCCTGAGCAACATTTTGCAGAACACTCTTTCAACTTACATCCTTGTTTGCTTTCGCCGCTTTGTAAGCCTTGGCAGCATACTCCTCTACTTCTTGCTTTACTGACTCCACATTGAGCAGCACTTGCCCATCATCATCAAGTATTGGTTCCTCAGTCCATGCCCTGCTTTGCTCCAGGAAGTCTCTCACACTCCGCCAAAGCTACAGATTGTGAAAAAAGAGGAGATTTCAATGAAGGGCCGATATGCTGCTAGATCAAGATGATAAACTCAGTGTTAGACTGTGTTGAGAATACTGTCAAATGCTCTGCAAGCACTTGCGAACATCACACTTGCCTTGCTGTCTGTCACCAATTTCACTAGACCTGACAAACATCACAAGGTGAAACAAGAGAACAACATGATACCTGGTACTTGCTGTTGGCTTCCTTCTCTGCCATCATGAGCATGCTGAGATCATCAGGCGTCGACTCAAACAACCCAAGATATTCATTGTACATGTGCAACCCTTCTCCTAGCTCACTGACATGCTGCAGCATTGTTTCCAGGTCAGCAACCACATCATCTGGCTCTGATGAGGCGTCAATGAACTTCCCTGCATTGCAGTCCAGGAAAGTATCCACGTTTACATTTACTTGCGTTTGTACCCTATGTTGACCAAATGGGGGTCTAACAGCTTCCGTTAGACACTTTTTTGGTCATTGCAAGCGTACCTGTGTGCAAGCTATCAATGACTCCTTGCAGATCCTCATTGACAGCTGACACACTTGTTGCCAGTGTTTGTGCCTGTGCCTCCTTGTTGTCAGCAATGAACTCCTTGCCCTGCAGCACAACCAACAGTAGCCACTTATGCATGACGATATCAATGCATGAGCGCAGACCATAGATACTAGACCCCCATGGGTCAGGCCTTGGGCTGCCACAACACCAGCCAGTGCAGTACATATATGCCAGCAGGCTGCACCTGCCAGGACAAAGCAAGGTGCTGCAACCATTTTGCTGCTTGCCAATGCAAATCTGTATCCATCAACCTACCTCTGTCAGTTGCTGTTGGAAAATTGTCAATGCTTCACTAAGGTCATCATGCTTGACCTGGTCTGCTGTGGGCACTTTCTGTTCATGAGCAGCCAGACTCTCATACATGTCATTGACCTGCCCAACCTGACCAGAAAGTAGCTTGCGGTCATCAAGTTGCGCCGTGTGCAGCATCTGCACGGAACAGGCATTCAACGAGAACTGTTACATGACACGGTCATGTTGCAGGTTAGCAGCAAGCACATGCATGCAATCTCCATAAACAAAAGCATTGCTTGCACGCAGCAACAGCAGCTCTTGTCCAGTGTCATGCCAACTGACAGGGCAGCCCTGATAGCCAAGCAGTTGTTGAGGGTGTATGTATGCTATGTAGCACTCACCATATAGCTGACAAACTCATCTAGTGTTGTCGGACGAGCTGAAAGCATCTGAATCCGGGCAGTAATGTCATCCAGCACAGCTAGAGTTGCCTGCCTGGCCATGTTCAGCAGCAGCAGCTTGATGCGCTCTAGCGCTGCAGCTGTTATCGGTGCCAGCTCTGCTCGCAGTGGCTTTGCATCAATCTGCAGGCACCCAAAATATGGTTTGCACATGCATTGAGGCCAGTAGCTGCTGAAAGCTCATGGCAGTGATTGCAAGAAAGGCAACAGCTGCTTTGACAGCAACAGGGTATCAGCATACAGTTTAGTTACGGGATATCTGCAACAAACACCTGCAAGCATCCAACTGCCATATTGGTCTTCATTCTATCCAGGCTGCCCTTCCAATTTCGTTGCAACACAAGGTCCCTTCTGATTTCGCTCAAGCTGCGAGGCTGTGCTGCATAAGCATCAGGGTCCCACGAGTGCCCAAACTCCCAAATCTTGCGGTAACCCACATCAATTTCCTGCAACAGTACCATCACAGAAAGACAAGTTGACTTTATACGTGTGTCTCTGACTAGATGTTTTGCATGAGCATGACTTCATGTCTTAGCATTCATCAATGTTTGCATGCCTTGTCACCCTCCATTGTGCAAGTCATGAGAACAGGCAGCGAAGCACTACCCCTCACCCTAACTGCTTCCCTTGCAGCTGTGAAGTCATCAATGATGATTTGATTGATAGCTGCCCGCAGGCTTGTGAGGTGACTCATGCTGCGTAGTATATTGAGTGTGTTAAGTCCACTAGGCTTGCCCTCAAACAAGTGGGCAAAAGCACGCATGAAAAGCAGACGTGGTGCACCCTGCAGATGGAAGTGCAAGGCAGATCTTACCCCCGGCAAAGTGGAGGTTACATAGCAGTGCCATTTCACACACACAAACATCATGTCAGCTTGCAGGGTGCCTGACCAACCACACGCTGGTCCCCAACCCACTATGCCAACTGATCAACACATACACACCGAAGCCACTGATATGATGCCCTCCAGCGTATTTGCATTGATCTCTTCCAGGATGGCTGCCTCATTGGGGGCGAAGCTCATGCCCTTGGCTTGGAAGGAAACAAAGACTTGGAACAGTGCTTTCGCCTGCTTTTCACCCTGCGCACAGCATAGTAAGTTGCTGCAGGCCGAACAGCTGGCCACATGCAGTATGGATGCTGGTCCCTGCCATGGTCCTGCTGTTCTTTGCCAACATGGAAGCTCAGGAGCATGCAGACCATGATCACAGCAGATGTGAAACACACATACTGAATCACCTGCTGCCTATGTGCTGACAGCAAAGCCAGTAGATCCTCCACTGCCTGAACTGCACAAGCCATCACCCCCTCAACAAACATGTAGTCTGTCAGCCGTACAAACTGCCCCAGCTGACTTAACTCCTCCATGATCCGGGCATAGTTGGCTGCACGCTCCAATTTCTCCTGCAAACAACAGACGACACGTGACAGGAACACGCGTCCAGACAACCACCTTGAGCTGTTGTGTTCGCAGGTGCAAGACTAAGGCCTTGGCAAGCAGTCGCTCAGCCCAATGAGTTGCTGCTGGCTTAGCCGATTGTCTGGCACTTCAACCACTGTATACCTTCTTGATGACAACCATTGGCCGTGCCCCGCCTCCGCTCCCACCCTGGAACAGATCCACCCCAGTGGTATCCTCCAGTTCACTTGCATCTCTTATGGACTCTTGATACAGCAGAGCCTGAGCTTGCACTTCCTTGCACAACCTCTCAAGGGCCTAAAATAAAGATGCAACCACCCTCATCCTAAGCAACTGTTGGCAACTACAACCAGTGATGTGATATATCCTGAGCAGTGTCAGCATGTGTGGAACACATGCAGCCCGCCAGGTAAGTACAGCTGCCACGCCATGCCTTTGTTGCACGAATGCCTTGCCTGCCATAGCTTGTGCATGTCACGTTTTCCTTTGCCACATACCTTCTGTATTTTGTCAACAATGCTGTCCAACGCTGGCTTGGCCTTTTGGTCCCTTGTTGCTACTTGCAATTCGCCATACTCCTGCAACAGATAACAGGCAACTGGATGTCACAGATATTTTGACATGCCATATCCCATATAGCTATAATTTCTTGAACCAAACATGGAGTTTCATGCCTGCTGTCACACAGTCCAAAGTACTGCCAGGCAGACAAGCTATAACAGTTCATCCTCTGTCAGCATACTCCTGTTACTGCTGATCACCTGCAAGGAGTACATGTGATTTGGGTTTGCCCATGCCAGGTTTACAGCAAAAAGCTCTGACACTGCTGCTTGCACTTCACGCAAAGTGCCAGCAAAAGTTGGTCTTGCAGCAAACAGTTTGCTTTCCACCAGCTGCCTGACATGCTGGAAGTTCTTTCTCCTCACACCCTGCAGGCATGCAACACATGCCAAAACCTTTTATCTGGGAGTCACAGATCTGGGGACGCCAAGTACCCTTCTACCAAGTGTAATAGCATGTTCTTTCCACTGTGTACACAGTGCCTACCAGCTGACACACTCCCTGCAACAGCCGCTCAGTCTGACAAACATCCTGCTATGAGCCTGGAAAGTCAGCATACCTTGTGCCACCGCCGGAAAGCCCGCCCTGTGATGTAGTTCTTGAAGAAGCCAATATTGCTGACGAGATCGAACAGACTATGCTGCCTTACCCAGGATGCCAGAGGCACGAACTCAGCTTGAACACCTTTTCTTATAGTCATAACCCCATTTGCAGACAACGTTAAGTATTCAGCATAGCGCCCTAAGCCCTCCCTGGGTACCACTAACAAATCATAGGGCCTGAAGCGGGCACCTTCAGGAGCCCTGTACATGACACATGATGAAGAATGCTCACAGCATTGCTTCAGCGGTGGTGTCTGCAGGCATCTACTCTGAGAAAGCAACAGCATGCTGCCAGGAGCCACCCGCATTTCAAGGGGCTGTGCCTTCCTGCAGTGCATGCTGGTGCACCCTGATGCTTGGCTGAGAGCTAGAGAACCACATGCACAGCTCTATTGCAGCATGCCAAGCTGTTTGCCCACCTGACGCAGTAGAAGAACTTCACAGGGCTGTCTTGACCATACTTTCCATAGAAGGCTACAACATCTTGGCCTGTCTGTACACCAGGTATCATGTCAGGGTGGTATGTTGAGTCCATGTCCTGCAGCCCCACTTCATCTGACATTCTTTGAAAATCACTGGCATGAGATCCATGTTCCTGGCCCCATGTGATGTCCTCTTTGTCCATGCCTGATGCCTCCTCTGCTTCTGCTGCATGCGGTTGGTACGCTACATCGCTGCCTGCATAGACCAGATCGCAGATATGAAACAACAGGCAGTCAGCACATTATGCTCTGTTCATTCTGAAGCTAGTACCAGTGCTGCGGCTGGACGGCAACTTTGCAAGGCTTGCATACAAGTACGCAGTAACACACATAATGGAGTGCTGCAGCAACGCACCAGCATCCAGTGCAGTGTATCCCCACTGAGGAGAGTTGTGTGATGTTCCTTCACCCTCCACAGCAGCTGATCCAGTCCTTGCACGTTTGCTCGGTGACTGCTGCTGAACCGTGCCCTGTTGCAGCTGCTGCTGTGGTGATCCAGCTTCAGGTGATGCACAAGTTCTCCGCCAGCTGCTGTCAATGCTCGGGAGCTTTGGGACAACAGAGCTCTGCCAATACAAGAGGGGTGTGTGTGTATGTGTTGAAACTATAGGTTTCATCATTGGAAAGTTGACACAGCAGCCAGCAACACTGACAAACGCGAGCCTTATGCGTAACTCATTATGAAACAGTGATTTGACCACACCCACCTGGAGCCTCTGCGAGCTGCATGCTGGCAATGGCAGTGCCTGCGTTGTCAAGGTCTCCACTCTGTACAGGTCAGCTGGGTTGGATTTCAGCGTGCCAGCAACTGGCACATCCCTGCTTCTTGGCATACTGCTCTTGGGGCTCAACTGTCCACCCTTTGGGTAAGAAAGCGATGGGAGCCATAAAGGGCTCTCAGGAGCAGGTGGGTTGCACCGCTCTTGTGCCTCCTTGCCCCCAACCATTCTGTGTGCTGCTGGTCAGACACAAACGTGTTGACTGAGCTCCTTGCACATGATACTAGCGTTGGCTCGGAGTACAGATTGACAATGCCAAGGTAGCACGAGTTACTCTTGCTGGAGTTTGCCCTCCATCACAGGTCGCATGCCAGTGACTACAGCAACCAGGCTAAAGAGGTGCTGCAACTCGCAAAACTAGAAGTTTCCAGCACAAGTGCTTATCTGCATGAAATACACGCATACCAAGCACCACGGCTGTCAACAAGGCAGACGCCCGGCACTGGGCTGCACAGTACTTTGGACACCATTCAGCAGCGGGAAGGCAAGCTGCAAACTTGCGTATCACCTCAGGTTGTAGTAAGAAATTGCTCCAAGTGTTGGATGTAAGGCCCTGGTGAGACCAAGGCTCTGCTGCTGTTGTCACTGTCAAATGTCCTGCCCACTTGGCTGCCAGCGATGGCAACAGTCTTCGTTGCTATCTGCTCGTGCGCTAGATAGCAATACCCCTACTATGTTTGTCGTTGTCAAAGTCCACGGGTCATCCATCAAGCATGCTTTGCTTATGTCGTGTGCAGTATCCCGAGTCAAACGCGTGCATGACTTCCTGTTCGCTGCAGTCTACTGATGCATGCTGAACGTGATGCATAGTTACCCAACCAGACTGTTCAATAGTACATCTATGTCGTGTGCACGATACTGCAGAAGGGGTTTCATAAGGGATGGTCATGCAGTATCTCATGCAACATGGAGTTGGTACTCGTTCTGTGAAGTATAGTAGGACTCGTGTATAGTGGTTGGTTTACCTTTGAACAACCCACCCAGGTGCTTTGCCCTGGACACTAAGAACTATCTACTCAGCTCTGGAAGACTGCGGCCAACTCCACCAGCATGGGTCAATTAAGTTGCATCAACTTGTTGAACAGCCACTTACAGTGCGGCATGAACACTCAAGGTCATTTCCAGCTTACCAAGCTGCAACAGTTGGATAAAACAAGCAAGCACATCTGGCTGACCAAGCTTCCAACACTCAACTGAAGAGGGAACTGCAAGGTTGCAGTCACAAGCATAACAGCCAACAGGACACGAGGGCAAAATTGATCCTGCCAATACAGGGCTAAGAAAGAAACACCAATACAACCTGTGTCCTGCCATGATCGCAGAAGGCTGATTGCACAGGTAGGCTTGGCAGGATCGCAGCGGTCAGGGTCAAGGAGCACACACAAGAACAGAAATGAGGCTGCAGGTGAGCAGGAGAAGCCTACTAAGAAAGAATGATAATCAGTCAAGCAGCAGCATTGCACACGCCACTAGACTCGCACAAAACAGCAGGTCAACAGATCAGAAGTCAACACAATGATCTTGGTGCTTGCAAGCAGCAAGATGTCCCTAGAGCCATACAAGTTGTACAATGTGGCTGAACTCCTGCAGTCCCAGATCCCACCAATAGCAGACACCTGTACATGTTACGCGTTGTCATCAAGCGTGATGCCTATGGCTGACAAAGTTCATTCAACGTTATGCTGTCCAACAGCACCAGCAGCAGGAGATTAGGGTGTCACCTGCTTGTGCCATTTGTGCGAACGCTGACAGCACAAGCGTCCGTAGCATTCATTCATGTGTCTCCTCCGCAGGCTCCCCTTCATCAATCCTCTCTACAGCTCGCTGCATGGAAGCCGTGTCCCTCCTGCCCACCTGATCAGAGCGCCCCCCACCCAGTCTACTCTTGTTTGTGACAGCCTCCTCAGTCGCCTCGTCACTCACACTTCTGTCACTCCCTGGGCCCCAACCTCTGCTGCCAAGTCGCCGTCTTACAGGCCCAGAGAAAGTCTGCATGAGCCTGTTGGCCGCCCAGTCTGACACAACTGATTGCACGTCAGCCTGCAGCTGAGCAGCTGCTCCACCATCTGTTGCTGCCTTGCCTTCTCTGCATACTGGGGCACTGCTGAGTGGGTGTGC
>JARWLF010000243.1:0-21756 GCA_029853055.1 Scenedesmus sp. KT-U
TCAGCAGCGAGGCGGGTTGCTTCACTTACGTTGGCTGCGAGGCCTTCGCACTGGAAAAGAATTGCCTCATTGTCGAGGTCAATACCCTGTAGCACAGCAGACAATTGCAAGTGCCAGCAGTTGCAGGGGGTGATGGCGACATATGTTCAGCACCATCTGCTGGCTCGACACATGCATACAGCTATTCACTGTTGCTCAAACCATTGTTTTTCCGCCACAGGACCGGCGCAAAATCAAAGAAGACCGGTACTCTACACAGCGTTTCACTGGTGACTGTGGCAGCATGATTCATCGTTGACAATGACAACCTGCAGCTGACGCCTGCAGATAGAATAAGGTGGATTTGTATAAAAAGAGTTTGCGTAAGCGTACCATGTCATCGTCGCCTTCAAGCTCCCTTGCGAGCCTCGATCGGTCACCCATGTAGTTCGAGTTGCGCATAGCGCGTTCTAGCAGACCAGGAAACTCTTTTTCCACTCTCTCAAACTCTTTCTCCGCGTTCTTGTTCTTTTTGAACTTGAAGAGACTGCCGCGTCGCCCATTGTTTTGCGAAGGCCGTGCCGCTGTTGCGAACACCTGCTCATCCTGATGCAATGTTCTGGCATCCCCGACAGTAGTCAGCACTGCAAGGAGTGCTGTGATGAAGATTGCTCTCATGACTGCGTATGTAGCACTCTAGTCTTGCATCTAATCTTCAGATAAACCGCTTGTATTGCTATTGTATGTTTGTTGTTGTACTCTGCCACAGACTGTGAAGGACACGAGCGCATGCTCGCCTATATATACACGCTACGGCGAACTGATGTTCGTGGGGCAGCAGAGTTGTTACTCCTGCGAAGTTCGCAACGACACACAAGCATTTATAATCCTTCGCTACCATGGTCACATGTGCAGACAAGCCTATAACAGTTGTTTGTCGCTAATATTATCCTGCGTATGACTGCGTGCGGCAGGTACGAACATGCACGGCCGCTGCAGTCACATAGCCTAGCTAGGTCTCCTCAGCTGGGGCCCAGCGATACTGAACAGGTCAAGAGGTGGTGGGCTGAAAACGCACTTGTTGCTCGAATTACGTCCAATAACGAATCCTTGTTTGCAACATGCAGACCAAGTTTGGGCCCCGGATCTGCCGGTCAGTGGCAGTTGATAAAATCAACGGAATTTGTACAGCGCAGTGCGGTACTGCAGCACTGCATTACTAGTGCATGCAGGCCAGTTATATTACTGAGGCTCTTGAATATGCTTCTAGCCTCACACGTTGTTATGCCTTGCAACTATCGCCGATATGATCGCGGATGTTTCTAAGCATGCCTCAGGCAGTACAGAACTTCTGAGTAAGTTTGTTTGCTCAAAGTATGCATTGCCCTTTGCTGTCTCATGTGCCACATGATGTCTTGTGACAAGACATGTAATCCGATGCACCGTGTGTCAAAGCAACGCACTCTCGATGCAGGCTGCATATCGGAATTCAGGTTGTGAGAAAGACAGAATCAAAAAGCAAGCCAACAGCACAGCTGTGAAGTATATACTGGGGCTGTATATGCTGCAAGGTTTCATCCAGCAGTCATCGTCACCAATGCATGCTCGAAACACTGTCTTTGTTCATAATGACATGTCATCACTGCGCATCGATGTACTTTAGTGATATCACTAAAGTAGTAATTGACATCCCTAACATACATGATCTGACATCATGCATGGCAAGTTACATCAACTCATCGCATTGTGACGGTCAGAGTGTAACACAGGCATTGAATTGCCCCAGTTTACACAAGTAGGCTACTGCAAACTACATGTGGTACAGCACATGAAGTAGGCTACTACACTGTGTCTGCTGCGCTGTAATGTCTGACAACACTGCTGCATGCACTACCAAGACACACTTAGCTGGCGGCATCAGCGCTTTATGCTGCTGATGAAAGACAACAAGCAAGCATATTGCAGATAGTGCAGGATTCACAGTGACATGCAGAAGTCTACCCTTGCGAGCACACCGTCAGCCTACAAAAACAACACAAAGCATGCCTAGATAGTAGTCAACCAGTGCCATGCAAGCCCAGAGAAGCACTGAAGTGATTGCCCGTGATCAGCATGTCCTGTCAGCACAACACAGCAGTATACAGCTGTGATCTGAACTTGTGATGTCAGCATATCACAGCAGATGCTTAAGAGGAAAAGAGCCCTAGCAGCTTCTGCCATATCATGTTGACATGCCGATGCAGCTTGTTGTCAATTATGACTTGGCAGACTCTGAGAAGTGCAACACACCCAGCAGGAAATGAGACGCACTTGTATGTTGCGCATTACTTCGCTTGTATGTTGTGCGATACCCTGAACCCTGAATTCCTAAGCACATGAGCCCAATTCACATCTACAAGGTGGGCTGCAGACAATATCAACACGGACATAGACAAACCAATCAAGTGCAGCTGCTGTATGCTACTGATCTCCAACACAGCATACTGATATGCAACTCTGTGCGATCACAACAGTTGCTATCAAACAAAATATGCTGCATGCATCTGTGATAGCTACTATAATCAACTCACCAACATAATGCTTTGAGCATACAAATGCAAGACTGTGTACATGCTGCTTCCACGGTGCTTATTGTGTATGCTCCTTACTAGATGATGACCACTAAGCTTCTTGTCAGTCTGACACGCCAGGTGCAAACCTAGTAGGTTTTTCATTATGACAGCACACTATCCAACAAAACTGGCACATGGCCATTTCAAGATTGAAGGCACTGATGAGTTAACCTAGCCGGCGTACTACACAGAATCTGGATTGCAGAACATGCCCAGCACATTGTCAAATTTCCACTGACATGCCCTGTGAACCAGTGCCTGTAACTGCAAGCCCCACATGTTCTTGCAGATCACCGATCTGCGATTAGCCTCCATGCCAGCTTGTCATTACCTTCTTGCAGCATACATATACCAGATCACCCTCGTATCTCTTCACAGCCACCAACCTCCTATGTATCAGTCTGGATCTGCCACATACGTCACCCATGTTGAATGATGATCGAGTGTACCATATGTAGCTGAACTCTCCACAACCCAGTGGTCATCACCTCAAGCATTGTAACACTGTAGCTAGCTAGCAGTAGTTGGAGACTGATGCCATGAATCCACCTGGGGCGTACAGTGCTTCAGAGCTGATCAATCAGGGAGACAGAACATCACCTGTTGATATACCACAGACCCTGCTTACAAATGCCCGACACATGCCCATATTGCTTTTGGATATTGCTGTAGCAGATTGGAGTCCCAGTATGCCTTCACCAGTTCTGGTTCCGCACGCGCTGTGATCTTGCTCAATGAGGAAGCACTCAACACCTTATAGCTGAGCTCATTGCCAGACCCATACTCAAACTCTTTGAAGTGTTGACAGCAACGGGCGGAACCGATATCTCCCCACAGCACTACCAGAAGTGAGCAGGTAGTGATCTAGCTCCACGTAGGGCTGAAGTGCTATCTCGCCGTTTGAAGCTAGCCGATCAATGCTAGCCGGTTGTGACAGCAGCATCAGGAGCAGGGAAGGTAACAGACAGAGCAAACTGGCCCCTGATGCCGTAACTGCTGTACCCAGTATTTGTATTGGCAACTCCAGCACCTGCACCACAGACTGCCACATAGTGGGTGCCAGCAGAAGTGATGTCAACTAGGCTATTGAGCAGGCCGAGCCCGTTGGTGCTGCTGACGCCGGATGGATTGAGGTCAACAACCAGGTTCCGATTGGGATCAAAGACCTGCACTCTGGCATCCAGGTTAGAGCGAATGACATTTGACCAAGGGATGACTGTTGTGAGGGTTACATAAGCTGGACCAGCACCAGCGTCGAAGCTGAAGAAGTTGGCAACTTCCTGCTTGGCAACTACACCAGAAGCTGTGCCGGTGGCTGTCATACCACTGACGCTGACAGCAAGTGGCGTGGCAGTAGCGATGCTGTTGCCATTCTCGTCCTTGATGTAGCTGAGCTTGGAAGCGATGATTGCCACGTCATCTTCTCCGTTGTTGGCACCCGCATATTCGCCCCTATCCCACACTGTAAGCTGCTTGTAGTATCCTGCATTGGCAGTGTATTGAGCACACAGCAAAGTTACGCTGACGACTTGATACTGCAATACTGTGTGTCTACTATGCAACTGTCATACTGATGATGCAAACTACCATTACACTACTACTTGACAGCCTAGCACTGCCTGGCTGACAGCAATCTGCTAGCCAATCACAGCCTATCACCCTACGGCATGATGTTTGCTAACCAAGGCCAAGCATACTCACCAGCTCCCATGATCGCTGCATAGTTTGCATCGTTTCCTTGCCAATATGCTGTAGAGGCTGAACCATCATGGCTGAGGCCCATGGTGTGACCAATCTCATGTGACACTGCACCACAGAAGCAGTATGCGGCAGCAACAATCCTTGTTTCATGTGGAGACCATCGAAGCGTCACTGCTAAGAGCGCAACCCTGGTTCCAGCTACCCTTTATGCGGTGATTGACACTGGTCCGCCTGCTGGACCGGGGGCTGGACTCAAAGCACCTGAGCATGTGATAATCTGTCCAGCCACAGGTCACGGATCGAGGTAGGTTGCTGGTGCAGGTCGACAGTACCTGGACTCACATCTGTCGACCAACATTGCTCACCTGCCTCCCATATATTCTTTGGATAGTCGCTCAGCGCCTTAGGGAACACGAACGCGGGCTGATAAAAAGTAGTGCTCAACCCAAACACATTCTGCAGACAGCAGCGGCAAGTGAAGCTAGAGCTTGGCAAATACATAACAACAGCAATCTTCAGGCGGTGCAACACACCCTACACATCCCTGAGTGGGGGATTGCACACAGCATTCAGTGAACAATCACCCACCAGTCTAACGCCGCTGCTGCTGCAATGCCGGTGCAAGCTGACTGTCAGTGTGCCTTACCACATAAGCCACGCCTCCTACTCCTCGAGCAAACCAGCGCCCGTCACCACCAATCATGACCCTCATGTACAAGGTTGGATTGGTGTTGATCTGAGAAACAGTTGTGACATCAACATCAAAAGGTGCAAAGTCCTCAGACACTGCTCTCCAGATAGCAACAATGTCACTGAGCTCCACAGTGTTGAAGTTGGAAGGGTTGTTGTCCTTGTCATAGGGGGGAATGGTGATGCCTCTGGAATTTCTGCCAGTATTCCAGGCGCTTCCTGCGGGATACAGATTGCCACAGAATCAAGGAGATTGCGAGATCAGATGAATGTCAGGCTGCCGTTATAAATGTTGGATGACGCTTATGCCTGCGCCTGCTGCTTACTGCTTGCTGACGCTGTGGCATTGGCTGTCCCTGAACATCGACTCAGGGGGATTTGAAGCAGTGGTGGGGGAACTGTCCTGCAGCCAGTCTCATGAACTGTCCTGACATAGAAGAGTGCTTGCTTCATTGCAGCTAATATACTCACTAGTAACGACGCCACCCCTGAAGTCCAGCCACAGCTTCTTGCTAGCATCTGGACGGGATGTAAGTGTCCAGGCAGCAGAGGCAGCAGGGTCTGCATCTCCTGGACTGAGGCTTGAGGCGGTCGCAGCAGCAAAGCGAGCTGCTTCACCTGCATTAGGGACAAGGCCTTTGCAGCGGAAAATGAGGGCCTCGTTGTCAAGGTCAATCCCCTGCAGCACAACATTGAACTGCCCGCTTAATGTGCAGGGTATGTATCAGCGTATGAGAGCCATTGAAGCAGCACTAAACAGCTGTATACATGTCCCATGGCAATCAAAACTTCAGCACTTGCTGCGATTGTGCCCAGAAGACTTCCGCTACTCGTGAGCGGCAACCAGGAACAGGTTAGGCTGGGTACTGGCAGTAGACCATTCTTGAACTGTTGAACATCAGAACACCAGGGAAGCGGACGACTGTGAACTTGGCATTCAACAACTGCTTTAACTTATGATTCCGAATTGTGCGCACCAGGTCATCATCGCGTTCAAGCTCCCTTGCAAGCCTCGATCGGCCACCCTTGATATCAGCGTTGCGCAGGGTCCGTTCCAGCAGACCAGCACCAAACTCATTATCTATTCTTTGAAACTCCTGAAGCGCATTCTTGTTCTTTCTGAAATCAAAGATAATGCCGCGTTGCTGCCCATTGGTCTGTGAAGGCTTTGCTGCCGGTGCTGAAGCCTCTTCACTTTGATTCACGGATCTAGCTGCCCCAACGTTTGCGAGCACTGCAAGCATTGCAAAGATGGTAATTGCTTTCATGATCGCAACCTCTATTAGAACATAATGACACAGTTGTACTTCCCTTTCAGAACTTCCTTACTGACACAATGCTTATCACGATATTGACAGTGGCTTGTGTATTGCTGCTTTTCAGAGATTGAAAGGGCACAGGCATTCCAAGGACGAGGGCAGAAGGAGTGGGCCAGCAGAATAACTACTACGCGGTGCGTAGTACGAACAATCATACGGAGTCCAACCTGACTTAAACGACTTCCGAACATCGGTTGGACCGCCAAATTAGCTGTTACAGCTGGTCTGCAGTCGTGTGTGAGCCAGGCTGCAGCTGCAGCTGGAGCCGGAGCTGGGTGAGCAGCAAGTAAAAGTAGGGTGGCTAGCGACATGCGAGCGCTGTGTGTGCTGGAGCAAGAAGCACACTGCCGTTGTCATTTATTGTTTTGGACAACTCTCTGGACAACGATGCCTGCCAGTACATGATGGCTTCGGCTGCTGTACACCCAAAAATTGGTGGCACCATCACCGAGCACTGCACAAACGGTTTGTACAGGTTACACCACCACAACATATAGACTTGACCTGCAGAAATGAAACAGCAACTGCCACTGTAGCTTGGAGCTCCACTCTGCAAGTTCTTGCTTGTCGTGCTTCTCACCGTCGCTGTGTCGTGACTTTGTGAGCAATGCGAGATCAACACGGTGTTGCTGCTGCAGCAGCACTGCGACCTGGAAGACCAGCAGCTGCTGCTAGGCCACATGTTGCTGCTGCCGTGCGGAAGTGGTTGCTGTTTGTGACTGACAGATGCCTTGTATCCCATACAGCAGAAAATGTACTGTCCCCTTCTGCGATCGTTTCAGACTGCTAACTGCCATAGTACAATAAGCTTTCGGGCAGGAAAACGTTTGATATCAAACTGGCGATGCTGATGCTAAGACCAGTCGGTGTGCCTTAGAACCAACACCCTGTCAGCATACGGAGCTCAAGCACAAGACGTTATACCGGTACAAGAAGCTGCTGCTGTACAACATGCATATGCACTTGACAGTACACTACACGCTGATCATGATGCATCCGATACACAACCCAAGCAACTGCCGTGAGCCTCAATCAGTCCTACTGAGTTGATGTTACCTGCAGCTGCCGACGCTGCCAGGTTGCATACCCGTGCCACCATACGTCTCCACACACACACCCAAGCACACCGTGTGCTATATGGCATATACCTGGGATGCTCCACAACTCCCGGTGCTTAGGAAGAATGGTGAACAGCAACACTGAGGGATGAATGCCAGGTTCACTGGCAGCAGCACTGTACAAACTGCCTTTTGCATTATTCCAATCTCCAGAGATCGCCTTGTAGACAAACATGAGTCAACTCTGTCACTGCTGTACAACGCTGTTGACCGCCAAGGTGTCTGACTGTAAGCACAGAGCTGGCTGATCAATAACAAATTGGAAACTGCTACTTGCGATGATCCAAGCTGCTAATGGCAATGAGGCAATGCAGCACAAGGGCTGGAACGCCAAGGACATAGAAGATGTATACTCTGCTGTGGTGCAGCGCCGGTGTGATACAGTCACTTTTTGACCAGAAACAATATATGGTAGTAGTTGAATTCGCAATATGTCACAGTGTGCACCATGCCAAGCTGGTATGTTGTAGGGTAACAGGAGCCTGTGGTGGCAGGTTGATGATGAAAATTGGGCCATAAAGCTTACTGTGTGGGATGAAACTCTACAGGTACAATATTGCAACACGGGTGCAAGCAAACCAACATACCTTGAAATACCTTGAAATGCAGTTTAGAAAGATGAGGATGCAGCTACAACAGTGCATCAGTACTCGATGCCAGCCTGGTAGGATCCCATCACATCCAGCGATTGAATGATAGTAACTGTCATGGCATGTCACACCCGGGGAAAACCAGGAACATGAGGCCAGCATACATACTTGCAGAGTGTCCTGCCAGTGATAAACTCCCCAACAGGTCTTGAACAGTTAGCCACTGGCAGCTGTAATGCACAACAGCCCCAACCTATCTGCATCTCAGATGAGTTGACTTTGTTGTCACTGACACCGGGTGTATGAGACCGCTCAAGAATGCCCAAGACTTGTATGCAATATGTGAACTGTGTCCACGTGCATCTTTGAGCTTCAGCTAGCTTGGCAGATCAGATCAGCAACATAGTGAGATCAATTTGTGTGGTCTGAGGAGACAAGGTGAGATATCGCGCCCCATCGTCATGCATGTATGTAGGGTAAGCCGCTGCCAGCATAGTATGCAACCACAGCATTGCAATGGACTACAAGTGCTAGCACTGGAGTTGCAACAATCACACGTATGTACAATGCAACATAGTCATAGTGTTACAAGCAACATGTCTCCCACCCTCGGGCTGGACCGTCCGCCAGGGGCCCTGGCAGGGCTGGTTGATTGTGGGTTAGCAGCAGGATCAGGGAAGGTCACAAACAGAGCAAACTGGCCCCTGCTGCCGTAGTCACCGTAGCAGGAATCTGTGCCGACGGTGCCGGCCCCGGTACCCGAGACAGCCAGATAGTAGGTTCCGGCGGGGACATTGACAGTGTGGTCAAACAGGCCCAGACCGTTGATGTCCTCAATACCGGCCGGGTTGGAGACGGGGACAAGGGCCCCGGCGGAGCTCTAGACTTCCACTTTGGCGTCAAGGCTTGACCGATCCCAAGCGCCTGGCAACAACGCGGCGACTGTCTTGAGTCTTACATGGACTGTACCAGCACCAGTTGTGAAATCAATTATGTTAGCGACTCCCTGCCTGGCAACGACCGGGCCGGTAGCCGTGCCGGTAACGGCCGCACCGTCGGTAGTGACAGCAAGCGGCGTTGCATGGCTCCTGTCGAGGCCAATTGCGTCGACGAGAATGCAGACGTCTGCAATGCATCCAAGGTATAATGCGATGATGGCCACGTCATCTTGCTTGTTGTTGGCACCAGCATACTCGCCCTTATTCCACACTGTCAGCTGCTTGTAGTATCCTGCAGTCACCCTTGTTCATGCAGGGAGATTGAACCTAATATGCAAGCATTTTCTGCACCATTGGGTACGGTTGCGTCGGCACATCTCGTCACCCTGCAGCTGTCAGCACTCTCAGCGAAAGCCCCACGGGCCGGGCCAGGTACTTTAGACATACAGCGCAGTATCTCGGCAGCATCGCAAGGGCCTCGTGACCTACGAAGGTAAGTAGTACTGTGGGAAGCATATGTCAACTGCCACGATGCTACCACAACTACCTTTCACAATATCTGCAGCGGCTGCCCAGGTTGTTGGCCTAACAGGTGACCAGCCTGTGTACTGCGCAGTACACAAGCACGGGTCCATGACCTACATGATGCAAGCCTATGTGGTAACAGCCAAGACACAGAGCACATCAACTGCATAGTTTTGTGTCTTTCACAGGTGTACACCTACTTGAGCTTTCCGTTGACACAACCGGCATTGCGATCTACAGTCAGCACATTTCATCCAACACTTCCGAATTTCCCCGACGATGTGCCAAATGGGTAGCCACCTTATCTGTAAAAGGCCCTCAGGCAAGCTGTTACGTTACGAACAATGCAATGTGTAGCAAACCCAAAACACCCTGCCTCTGCAACTGCAGAGGTCGCATAATTCACTAAGTAGATGATACTTTCATGTCTACATGCAACCTGCCAGGTTACGTCGGACGTAAGCAACTGCTGAGTGTGTCGATTTCTCCTGTCACATTGCTGCATGAGCCACCACACCACTGAAGTGCATTTGCCTCTGAGATCGCTGTTGCTGTTGTAGCGGGACTATAATCTGTTGCTGCTGTCAGCTGCAAGCTGGGTTCAGGAGCTGATACGGCGCCGCGTCATACATGCTGTGCTGTCAAAACCGCAAGCTGTTCCTGTTCAGCTGCACACACGCTCCGGCTACACCTCAAACTGCCAGCACAGTTAATTCTGATCAGCTGCTGGCCTCAATTGAGCGCGTAACCAGCCTGTGACACAGGGAAAGAGCAGCAGAGAACCCCTCTGTGAGCAGATGATTGAATGGTCTGCAAGCAGGGGACTGGGTTTGCACTTGTAAAAGGAACAAGCTGACATGCAGGATGGCATTGAGGACAGCCCTAAGAAGACCATGCTGCAGGGCGAGGACTGGTTCTTGCAGGGAACTACAACGCACATGCTTGTGAATGCAATCATATCGTACTTCAAGGCACTGACTGGCAGTCATCACTGCTACTCACCAGGAATAGCAGGAAGAAGAAAGCCAGTGAGCCATAGATGAGTAAGCTCTTCTGGCTCTCTGTCATACTATTGGTTCCCAAACCATACTGCTGGTTTTCAGCAAAGCCGGCAACAACTTTTACTCGAGACTCGAACCTTTCCTTAGGCGCTCCACAGATTGGACAGTAGTAGTCATCAGGCAGGTCCTGTGGAGCAACAGCAGCACACGCACAAGACACACAATCCACACAGACCTTTTCAAGCCAACCATACAGCACCTGCTGCAGTAAGTACTAGCTTGAGCGACCATATCAAGCAAACATCATACAGCTGCAACTGTACGACTGGATAACCCAATACGATAAACCACCCTACTCAAAACATGTTGTGTATGAAAGTATCGATCTTTCACAACACCAATATGAAGATATCCACACACCTGGAAGCGAACACCTCTTGCTACAGGAAAGTCTGGGTCTCCCTTATCAGGTGTATACTCGTACCCGCATCCCTTGCACACTGCTGTTCCGCTGCCAATGACCATGAACTTCTCAGCTGCTCGAAGTCTGTCTGCCTCTGCTTTCTTACGAGCAGATTCTGAGTCGAGGTCCTGCGACGTCGAGAGTAGTGCCAACTGTCAGCTTATGTTGAAAGACAGCAGGTGCAGATGTCGTGCACATGGACAACGACTGCTGATGGCGGCACGAACGCAGCGGACAGTACTTATGATCTGCTTTCGTGAACACTCAGTTGCAATGGATATGCAGACACGCATGTTGACTTGTGCTGCGGCCATGCATCTGCTACTGTGTCTTGTTCGTAGCACAAGAGTGACTTCATTGCTTGCTTACGAAGCCAATTGCAGCTGCAGCACAGAACCCAGTCGCTATACATTGAGGCTGAAGTTGCTGATCAGTGGTTGCTGTCAACGAGTTGCTGAATTCAAGTATTCCATACAAGTTGCACCCAGCCACACACCTGGATGTCAGTAGCTGATGGCTCTGTCCCTGGTTCTACGCTCCTCAAGACATCTAGCCGCTACATCACAAGTTGAACACCAAACGTAGTTATTGAATAGCATTTCACTCACTAGTACGACCATAGCGAAGAAAGAGGCAAGGGACATGTCTATGGATGGAGTTTCTCACCCTCATGGTTTTATGCAAAGGCGCAGGTGCCACCATCGCTGCTCTGAAGTAGACTGGACGGATTCCCTGCAGCACATTTATGGCTCTTGGCACTCTCATGTCCCCTCACGTTGATGAATGTCGTGCGAAGCAACTCTGCAAGCAGCTCACCGCATGTGAGCCTACGTAACACGGTCTCATTTGCAGTGCCATTGCCGGATAACGTATTGAAGCTATGCGTGTGGAGATCAAGCAAGTCTGAATTACTGGCTCTGGACTGGTGCCAAGCTGCCGTGGTGTTTTGCAGTGTATCAACGCAACTTGTAGCTATTGCAACACTAGACAGGTTTGCTCAGACATAATCAGCGGCTTGGGCGTGCATCCCTTCTCTGTCAGATGCGAGGGATTCCGGGAATCCAGACCTTCGAGGGCGCACACTTCTGACAAGCTGTTACCTGACCAGATGTCCCAATTCAACATGCTGCTCAACAACTCACAACATAGCTTGGCTCAAAACGCATCGGCCGACAGCAAGAAAGCCCCTGCTGGAACATGAGGCAATGGCAGACAGTACTGTACTGCTGGCATGCAGGTTACGAAGGGGGGGAGGGGATAATATCTCTGGACATGTTGCTTCGCAGCAACAGACTCGCTGACGGCCGCTCTACACACGATGTCGCCATCCAGCGGGCCCAGCATTTCTGACCAAACCTGCTCCCTACTTCTCGAACTCTGGATTCATTGCCTGCCAGCTCTGTATCCAAGCAACCATGGCGTCTGCTATCTTTGCAAAGTAGGGGTCAATATGCCCTAGGCCCGATCTGACCTTGTCTGCCAACTCTAGATAGCAAGCGATGACTGTTGTACTGTCTTTGCTGCACAGGGACAACAGACACAGAAAAGCAGGTGTGAAGCAGGTGTGGGTACAGCAGCATGTGCGATACCCATCATGGCAAGAACGCAAGGGAGCAAATACATTGAACTAGTCGAGTTTGTAAGACCTGAGCATCAGAGACTGCTGACGCTTCTGTTGTTCACCTTAGTTGCACTTGCTGGAAAAATGGAATAATCTCTTCCTGCCAGAATATGCCCTTGTACTCCTTGCGCAAGTTGGTGAACGGGTTTGACGCCTTGCTGTGATAGATATACGGCAACCCTGTCTTCACACCCAGTCCTAGGTGGTCACAAATCACCTGGAACAAGGGTATGACACACACACACACACACAGTAAGGTCGGCAGCAGGTGGTGCAACAGCATGTACTAGTTTGGCACTGAGGCACAATTCAGCAGTGCGATGAAAGAGATGCGGCAGGAGCTGACACATGCAACCTTTGTACACCCGACCAGGCCGGTCATGCTGATTAACAGCCAATCGTCAGAGCACACTTCATCTCACTGTCCTTCTGTCATCCATCATTGCTGCTGCACCCACCTTAGAGCACCATCCCGCCCACATATCATCATACCGCCCAATAGGTTGCCCCTCCCCCATGAGGCCAAAGTACATGGCAGGGCCTATCAGTGCCCGGTCGAATGCCAGATTCATGCCACACATGGGGTACAGGGTGCCCTTGGGGATGGTCATAACAGCATCCACATATCTGGTGTTGCGCTCCAACGGTTTCACCATCTGAAGTTAGATACAAAGATGGAGGCTTGGGATGGTTGTCGTTGCAGGAAGCACTGCAGAGCAGCATGTCTGCTGCAAGGTGCATGTTGCGCGCTGAGTATGCAGGACAAGCTGCAGGATGATGCTGATAGGCCAAAGAGCAGCTGCCGTCTTCACTTGCAGAAAGCGTCTGCTGCTGCAGCTGGCACCCGCATACTTGTTATCATGTCCAAAGCTTGGTTGTTAGTACCTGTGTTGGCGCATCATAGTCCGGGATGTTGAGCCACAGGCCATGACTGATAGCTGTGGGGACGCCTTCTCTCAAACTGAATGGGTAGCCTCGCACAAAGTCTGCACCTTCTCTGTATGGATCATAGAGGGTGTTGAAGATGTAGGGGGTTGAGGGCGACAGCAGGTTCTTGATGTGCTGCTCTAATGCATTGATGTCCTGCACACAGGTGAGCAGAGCATAGAAATGGCGCTGAGATCTATTGCTGCATTCAATGTCCGCTATGCTGATGACACACTGTTTGGGCACCTAGATGTGCCCAGCAGATGCACAGGGTCAGTCTGTTCTGCAGCACATGTTTACAGCTGTGCTGTCAATAATGGTTCAAGCAACAGCGCATTGTGCAAGCTGGTGTGACAGATCATTCGTGCACTGCTGCAAGTGCTTAGTGGTGGTCTACGGCACTGATAGAGGTGACAATGCAGCAACCCACTGCTAAGCCAGCTGCTGATCGTGCTGCGGTATGTGCTGTCAAGACATATACAACAGCTGACAGATCTTGCTACATGCATGCACCTGGTTCTACCAACACTGGCCTGCATTCGCAGCATACTAGGCTGTTAGCAGCATATCGGCACCCCGTGGCAGCATACCTCATCGCTTGGGTTCTTGGCAACAAAGCAGTCATCATCTATGGTGAATATGTACCGCTTCCTGCTGACCATGAACCCAAAACATCTGCATGCTGAGTCTTTGTAGCTGATGCACCATGCCTTGTCACCCATGAGACGTTCGACATCATTCCTGCGAGTTGGATCAAGCCATCATGAGACAAACTGTCTCTAGCGCCTTTCAGTAGCAAGGCTGCAGCCTTGGGCTTGTGTGGCTGTTGGGTCAGCGGCACAATGATCTTCGTCAGCTCTTATAATTGACCTGAGCTTGGCAACATGTTGAGTTACCTGTTGAATAGTTCATAATCAAACCCAGCAGGCACTTTGATGGTTTTTGTTGGGTCTCCATCCTGGATTATGATCAGGTGATATGGCTCAAAGAACGGTCTCCACTGCTCAAGAAAGTCCAGATTTCTGATTGTCGGTATTACAATATCTAGTTGATCGGCCAAAGCCATTGCTTCGTGTCTTGAAAGGAAAGTCACGCTTCTGTCACGCTGTTATTGGTGTGGAGTCTGCGGGCGTTGCTTGGATCCTCAATGAGGGGATACAACGGCACATCAGACACTGTCAGAGCTGCAAGTAGCTTTGTGCCGGAACCCGAGCCTGACAAGTGATTCGAACTGCCAGTACAGTTGAACGGTCCATCTAACTAACATATCCACGTCCCTGGGGTAACTCATGGAACAAACTAAAAACTCTTACGCATCTAGTCAAATCTATCTTCAACCATAGTGGATTGATGGAACAGATGCGGTCATGGTGAATCGGCGTTCATAAACAAAGCGGCCAGGCCTGGTGCTTCCAGTCATACGATTTGATTGAACAGCGTTTTTACAGACACATAAGTTGCTATTGCTGCAAACGTTGTCACTCAACAGCAACTGCACTAGTGGCCAGCCTTGGACCCTGAACGTCCCAGAACAGGGACAGCTGCGCCTGACGGTAGTTGCTGGAACATGCGGTAATCAGCACGAGTGCGTCACTTGACCGGTGTGCAGCTGAGTACAGCTGCTTGTACAAGTGTGATACATATCAGCCTGGAGCCAGCAAGCTGTTGGTGCCAGACCGACACAATCGTCTGCCCAGATTGATCCACCCTATCTATCGTCGTCGAAACAGTGCCCACACAGTAGTGTCTACTACCTGTATAGCTCGTTGCGCATATCACTGCTTAAGCAGGGCATCAAAAGTCTGCAAGATGATGTCCAAGGCAGTTATCTTCAGCAGCATGGTCCTGCTTTCTGCTGCAGGCGCCTTAGCTGCACAAAGCAGAGCATATGCCAGCGCTACGGCATATGCTAGCGCTAGTAGCAACATGCGCAGGCGCATGCAGCAAACAGCAACTGCCGCGGCCAGGGCCGACGCCCAGAATGGCGCTCAGGTGACTTCAGTTGCAGGAGCCGAGGCAGACGAGACCGGAGACTCTGCAGCGAATGTCGCGAGCTCGGGAAGCGGCCCAGGTGAGCACGAGCATGCTCCGCTGTCAAACGCACACCGTGATCAGCAGCCGAGACCAAAGCTGACATGGCAGCTGTCACATCTGTGCTGCCTGGCAAGGATGTCTCCTTCAACTGCTTGCCACCCGATGTTTGAAAGTCGTTGCATATAACAGTGTCATTTGATCATGTTTGGCATTGTTCCTGCAGGCACAGTGGTCAACTGTGAGCTGCAAACTGGTCCTGGTGTAGCTGCGTCCAAGGAGTGTCCTCAGAAGACTGCACCGGCTCCTGCGCCTGCTGCTTCATCGGATGCTGCTGCTGGTGCTGCTGCTGGTGCTGCTGCTGGTACTAGCTCTGGTGGTGCTGGTGCTGCTGGTGGTGATGAGGCATGGGCAGCAGCTCCTGCCTGTCAGACTGAGGCTGGCAAGGCCAAGATCGAGTGCAGTAAACCTGCAGGCAACCCGTGGGGCTTTGAGAATGGTGCCAGTTGTGCACTCAGGTAGGAATGATCAGTCCTAGTGAGTACATGCAACAAGGTTGTCAAACTTGTAGTGTCGCTGGATCTGCATGGCTGTGCCACAGTATCATCTGCCACCGTGGTGGTGTGCCACAGTCATGCCTGATGGTGGGGGTGCCAGTCCTCTACCAGGGCCAGGTCCAGCATCATCATGACATGCATGCCAGGCTGCCAAGCACTGAGTAACTGAATGTACGACAGGCAGCTGACAGTGTGCAGTGCTGCGTCAGGCGCTAACCAAGCTTGACAGTGCTTTCACACTGTCGCAGTAGTTTGGCAGAATACATCATGCAGCAAAGCTGCTATATCCATGACTGATGGAGTGAGACACTGAACACTGCACATCAAGTCATGTGATCCACTCTACAATATTACCAGCTAGCACTGCTGAGCTTGCTATGCGCATGCAGATGTGCTGACCCTTAGCTCTATTGCTGTTGCTGCTGCTATTTCTGCTGCAGGGACGCAAAGGGAGAGCCCACTGTTGCCCGCCAACCATAAACATGTGCAAGTACCTCAAGGCTGGCTGAAGCAATATGCGCTGGCCGCAATATTGTATGGTTGCAGATGAAGCTGGCTGTCATGCGATGATGCCCTGTGACAGCATTGTGCGCAGTTTAGTCGTCAAAGCAACCTCATGATGCGATGATGAGCAGGTGGTGAGTGTCGGGGCTGCAGCAATGGAGACCTGCCAGGTGCTGTCATTACATCACAGGCGATTGGCTGTTACTATGTATTGAAGCAGTCTGTGGCAAGCCTTGAAGTCTCTGTACCTTTGTGGTGGCCACTGCTGCCACTAGGCCGTCAATCGGTATAAGCTGTGCAGTGTGGCAACTGTGATAAGCCACCGCATGGTGTGGACAGATTTTGGAGATCTCGGTGTGTCTTAGGGAGGTGCTGTTGTGTTGGGATGTTTTGTTTTAATCACTCAGGATGTGTTATATAACAGATTTGTAGTATCAACTTAATGCAGTAGTGCATTCCAAGCTGATCAAGCTTGCCATCATGACGGATGCCCCCTTAACAGGGTGGCCCACTAGTAGTACCAGGATGAGCTGGTGCTGGTGTAAGTAGTCACAGACATGGAGGTAGTGTAGCTGCAACCTCAGATTCTGCTGTGTAGATGTCAGTGGCATATCATTGATTATGGCATGGCAGGGGATTGTGTCTTCATGAGCAGGCAATTAGTGGGCATACAGTCACTGTAATGGATGGGCACATTGCAAGCCTTGAGCACTGGCCGATTGTTGCGGTTGATTTAGCAAGCAATTCAAGCTGTACATGCGGCGGAATACAAAACCTGATTGATTGAGTGGGTGCGGCCAGATTGTCACTGTGAATTACTGCTCTGCAGCAGTTTGCACGAGTCGTGTTGATGGTGCATCAGGATGTAACAGAACCCTACCAACTTCATGCTGGCATATTGTGTTATAGGCTATGTATTGAAGGGGATGATACTGTGCAGACCCTATAGTTACCATCCGGTGCCCCAGTGATGATGATGATGATGAGTTTGTTACACGGGAGGTGGTCTCCTGACTGAGCCAGTACTGCTGGTCCAGTACTACGGGAGTACTTCCGGCTACATCCACCATCTGTGACAAGGCCACACTGGCAGAAGGAGTTTTTGCCAGGTACTGACTGCGCCAAAATGACAGAGGTAAAAGCTATCATACGTTACCAACAAATACACGAGAGACATGGAACTCTCAGCCGGGCTCTGACAACCAGGGGCCGTGTCACAAAGGCCCACTGCGCCCTATCGGCTACTGCCTTATTCTCACTACCGCAAATTGGTAGGTCACTCTCATGGTAACTGTCACTACCCTAGCTAATCCTCAACAACCAACAATGAAGTGTTCCTAGCGACTACGCTCTCCCTGACAACTGGAATCTACTGTCAGCCCAACTACCCTCAGGGTCTGTGCTACAATCATGCCATGTGACTAGTGACTATCGTAGTGAAAAGTGACATCATCTAATACAGCGAAAATTGCTCGCAGCTCACTGTCACCATCACTTCACTTCCAAATACAAACCATGATGTGGCTTCTGCAGCCTGCAGGTCTGAGAAACACCTAAATCACGGGATCTCTCCTGGACAGAGACACTGCTCCCCACACCACTGTATGACTGCTGCTATCTCTGCATCTACCTCCCACATCCAGCTGGCACTGCACGCCTCAGCAGCATACACAGCAGCACAGCCACCAAAGAACTCGCATTCTCCTGAGCCACCAGGCATCAAGGCGGTGAAGCTGCCTGGGGTACCGTATGCAGCAGCAGAGGGTTTACAGCCGGGGCGTTTGATGCATTGCCAGTCTGAACCCTGAGCAGCAATGATGACGCCGGGGACCATGAACTTGGAAGCAGATGGCTTGAGCTGTTGATCGCTGGCGGTGTCAATGATGTCGCTGCTGCTGCTACTACTGCTGATGGTACTACTGCTGAAGGTACTACTGGTGATGGTACTACTGCTGTAGTCACTATACTGTAGCAGGTGTTTATGCTGTAACGTCCTAGATGCCCTTAAGCGGATGGAAGATGTATGCCTACTATTACCTTCAGTTGTGGCTGAAGCCTTGTCAGTAAGGTGCTGTACTGAAGCACCTGCCTTGGACAGCGTTGCTGCTGTGGTTGAGGGTGCATTGTGCACTGGTGGGTCTGCCGGTACTCTATGTGCTGCTAGCCGAGGTGCTGGCCGGGAACGGAGACCTTGAGATTGCTGTTGCTGCTGGTGCAAGTGCCCAGTGGAAGGCCAGTGCTGTTGCTGATGTGTCACTGCTGCTGCTTCTGCCGCTGCTGACCTGACTACTGCTGAAGTTGCTGCTGCTTGCGAATGCCTCCAGAAACGAGCGCCTCCTGTACTTGAAGTTGCTGCTGCTCCTGCTGCTGATGCCATCAGTACTACCCACACTAACAATGATATCACCGGCAAGCACAATCTTGGCAGGATCCTGCAGCATAGTGGTAATCCAAGGGCGGCATTGGTCTGTTGGTGCACATGTGCCTGAACATCGGGTGCATGGTGTACCGTTGCCGCAACAGCTGCGGCAGCTGCCTGGCCAGAAACAAATACAGATAACGCAGGCAAATGTGCACAGAGTCAAACCCGATCATGCACTGCAGACTCTGCACGAGAGACTCTTACACCTGCTGCTTGAACCTGTTGGGTTGCGTTGCTGGTACAAAGAACATAACCCACCTGCATGATGCCATAACCTGCTGAACAGGTCTGCTGCCAATACTACAGCTACCCCTGATAGTTGATGAGAGCAGCATGTAGTACTGCAACCTGCATTGTCCGCTGCCTGCTGCAGCTGTAGTTTGAGAAGTCTTGGCTTGATCCCACCATGTCTGCAGACTGTTGCTCCAGCCTCCAAGTGTAATACGCACTATGCACAGACGCAGACCGCAAGTGCTGGGAATATACCCTATTGAGTACACGCAGCCAACTGCGCCGTTGCTTAGTCGTCACCGAAAGCTTGTGGCGCCGTTAAGGGCCCTTCCTTGGAGAGCATACATGCAGTGTCTCAACGAACAAAAACGTTACACTGCTTGTTAAGTGAAGTCATTAAACACAGTCGCGAGAAGTGCAGCGTTTCAAGTACGATTGATACCTTGGACCACGGATTCTTATGTTGTTCCCCGCCACGCGTTTGGCGCATGCGCGCACTACTGTCCTGAGTTGATCATCAATCTACCACTCACTTTTTACCTCCATAGAAGGAAGTGTTACTGCTGCGATCGCCACGAGCTCTCCGACTCAGCAGTACATATCACGTGGCACCGTGGCTGGCAGCCGCTGCCGGTGTTATACCACAGTAGCGACCCTGGTTATATATAGATACTAAGAGAGTAGAAAGACGCGGTAGCAAGCACAACAAAGCAAGAAGTGAGAAACAGTCTTACATGGTGTATGCAGGGTCCTCTACTTGTCCATTGTGTAGGTTGCCTGCTGCATGCATCATATTGCTTGTACATCGTATATCAAGTGTACTTGAATAACTCGTATACAATGCGGTGTCGGTGTCAACCTGACCTGGCTGCAGCCAGCTGGGCCACCTGCTGCACATGGTGTCCGACTGCCCCTGCTGGCAGAAGCGCTTCTCATTGATCTATGTCTGTTGTCTCTATCAAGCGTAAATTCCCACAAGCCACAGATTCACTGCTTCTTTCCGAGAAATATGGTTACCAAGGGTAGATGTATATCACACACTGCCAACTCCGACTGGATGGGTAACAACCAATAACACTGCAGACATTCACCCTCTACAACTACTCTCTCAACCCCAGTTCTGGTCAAATGCTTCCTTTGCTGTCTTGCGTGGTGTCTTGGCGGCTTCATCCTCCTCCTCTTCCTTCTCAATGGCAATGCTGCGGGGCCTGACAGGGGGAGGGGGCAGCTCAGCCTGGCGGCGCTCAATCATCTCCTTGTACTGCTCCTTGGTCACCTGAAACAACAGATGTCACACATAGCAACGTCATGTTTCATGCAGGACAGGTTGACCTTGTCTTGCACTGAGACAACAAGTGCATTGCCTGCTGATTTACTACCACAATGCAACAATCAGTAATACTACTGGTACGTCACACACCTTTCTGACAGCGAACCATGGCAGTCCCTTTTGCTGGCTGGGTGTGTAAGGCTCCACCTCCCGACTCCTGAACCTCCAGCTGGCACTGCTGGCAGGTAAGAATGAGTCACCATCCAGCACACTGCGCTTGGCCAGGTCATTCTTGTCGGTTACATAATCATCCTTGACCTCAGGGAAACGCTTGTTGCTGCCCTTCACTTGGAACACGGCCTACACGGAGACAAAACAGCATCAGAATCATCAGGGGTAATTCCAGCAGCCCATGCAACGGCTGTACTAGTCCTGTGCACGTCCCCTCAATCCAGCTGCACAAAGTCACAACCTGCGTACGTCCATGACCAGCTGCTGCAGTGATGTGACCAGCCGCTGCAGTGAAGAGCCAGATCACACCCACCTCCTCTCCTCCAATGATGTGATCAATGATTCCGTACTCCTTGGCCTCCAGTGGAGACATGTACCTGTCACGATCAGTGTCCTCCTCAATCTTGGCAAGAGGCTGACTTGTGTAATCAGCCATGATGCGGTTCAGGTTGGCCTGCAGAAGCGGCGGCACAGCAACGAATTTCCCATCAGCAACAGCAGCAGATCGTGTACAAACAACTCACTTGGAATAAAGACAGACTGCAGAGTTGATCTGCAGGACAACTCATTCTCCCTTCGCCCTAAAACACCCGCAATCCCTCTTCGCATACCCACCTTATGGTACATGATCTCCTTAGCCTGGATCTCAATATCCACTGCTTGTCCACTGGCACCACCCAGAGGCTGATGAATCATGATGCGGCTGTTGGGCATACTGTAGCGCTTGCCCTTCTTGCCAGCACCCAACAGGAAGGCACCCATTGAGGCTGCCAGGCCAAAGCAGTAGGTCTGAACGTCAGCGCGACACAGCATCATGGCGTCATAGATGCCCATGCCTGCTGTTACTGAACCACCTGCAGATGCATGGAAGACCAAAACAGTAGTTGCAGGAGTGAGAGGGCAGCTCCTGTGTCATCATCTGTTAGAAGCTGTTGTTGAAGGACTGTGGGATGCAAATACACCCAAGTGGTGTTATGTCTTGCCACAGTGTTGATGCAAGCAGACGAACACCCGACAACATGTGGC
>JARWLF010000244.1:0-21569 GCA_029853055.1 Scenedesmus sp. KT-U
CAGCTGTTGCAGGCTCCTGCAACTCCGGTGCTTGGTTGTCAGTGGTGGCATCCTTGTCGTGCTGCATTACATCTGAGATGACACCACCGGCCGCTGCAGGTTCCGACTCAGGGTGTTCCACTTCCTGAAGGGTTGATGGTTCAGCTGCAGCTGCTCCTGGCAGGTGATGATCGAGTGAGGAGTCAGCTGAGGTTGTGTCAGATGGTGCAGTCACTGGCATTGCTGCTGGTGGTGCTGTGGTCTCTGTCTGGGATGTTGACATGGCTGCTGCTGGGGCTACAACTGCAGTGGGCACTGTAGTAGCCGTTGTTGCCATGGGTGCTGCTGCTGGCATTACTGAAGGTGCTGCTTCAACAGGAGGTGGGGGTGGAGGGGGTGGGGGTGGCACTACTGGTTGCTGCTTACTCACAGGTGTCACATGTTGTTGCTGCTGCTGTTGCTGCTGCTGTTGTTGTTGCTGCTGCTGTCTCCACAGATCTAGACCTGCTACCAATGATTCATGCTTCAGCACAAGCTCCTTGTATGCTGTCAGCAGTTTCCCCACATCTCCCAGGCTAAGGCTGTCCAGTGATGAGCAGCTGAAGGGGTATCTGGTGGCCAGGTGCCGATTCATACCACCTGATGATTGACACCTCCCAACAAGAACCGATGAACCTTGAGACTCAAGGTCCTGCATAGATGGAAGGACTAGTATTGCTGCTGGACACTGCTGCTGTTGCTGGTGTGGATGCTGCCAGTACATCTGTGGCTGCTGCTGTTGTTGATAGTATTGCTGTTGCTGTTGAGGCTGCTGGTACTGCTGATACTGCTGGTGAGATGGTTGCTGCTGCTGTGTTTGTGAGTACTGACGCTGTCCCTGCTGCTGCTGACCATACATGACCGGCTGCTGTGGTTGCTGCTGGTATGCGTAGTAGTTCCCAGCACCATATGATCCGGTGGGCAAGGCCTGCATCTGCAGAGGCTGGTCCCGCTGCTGCTGCTGTTCATTGACATACCAGCCAGCAGGTGGTGCTGGTGGAGGGTGATGAGGTGCCGCTGCTGCTGGTGCTGCTATAACTGGTGGTGGTGGTGGTGGCACTGCCGCTGCAGTACTGGCACCCACGCCCTCCTGAGTTGGTATGCCAGCTGCTGTTGCATGCGCTGCTGCTTGTGCCGTTGACCTATCCATGCTACTGCGTGCCTGACTGTGTTGTGCTGCTGTTCCGTCACTGCTTGTTGATGAGTTGTGCATCATCATCAGCTCCTCGTCAGACATCGCTCCCGCTGCCAACATGTGAGCGATGAACTCATCACGATCAACCTTCAGGGAAGTGGCATCAACCATCTCTATGAAGGTGGCGGCACCACACTGCGGGACAAACACACAGCAGTAGCAACAAGCATAGTGAAACACTTGGGTTGATGATGGCTCTGGTGTGGCGACATGGGTCAGTAACATGGCTAGCAACAAGAAAAACCATGGCTAATCTGCTGCAACATGGAGTTTTGACAAGCAGCAGCATGCAAGCGGCAACCATTGTCACGACCGCATCTCGCCTTGAAAGCAGAGATAAAGCAATTGGTCGTGGCACCCGGAATGTACTACTAAGCACGCTCACCAGTTGTATGTAGTAGTACTGTGTTTCCGATATCAACTTGGCATGGTACCTATAGCGCTCAATATAGGCCAGGTTCGAAGCCAGCTCAGGGGTCCGAGCACGGATCACCAGGTAGATCAGCAGAGGAGTGAAGTCATCAGCACCTGAAGGCAATGCCAGCAGCCGAGCAGTCATGCTTGCTGTGATCTCAGCAACAGTGATAGCAAGAAGTCAGAGCGTGCACTGTAGTGGACCACTGGCCAAGCATTGACCACTGCTTCCACGACAACAGGATACTTGCTGCTGCCAGCTGAGCCAAGAGCGCTGCCTGGTAGTCTGTCCCTCACCTACACCCTCCGCCTTGGACCTGCTGGCCAACATGCTGTTCAACATGCGACAGCAGTTCAGGATGCACACAAGCTTGTCACGAGGTGCCTGTGCACGACATACAACAGACAGCAGCATGACCATCATCATCCTCGTTCACTTGAAAGTTGAACTTGCTGCTGCCAGCAAGTAAAGAAAACACAAAACCAAGCAGATGCAAAGTGGCGACACAAGATGGGCGCCTGCTGCCGTGGTGGAGGCTACTGCTGCTGGTATCTTGGTCAAGGCAACATGCCATCCCACCTTATATTGATTCATTTTGTTGAGTTCAGCTGCAGCTCTTGCCATTGCCTGCTCGTCTACTATCCCCTCTGAAATCTCCAGATGTGCAGGAATGACGAACTGCAATGCTGAACACCTCAGGGCCAATATGTCATCGCGCTCAACGTCATCAGCTGATTGGCGAAATGTGCGCTCGTATAATTTGGTCATGAGATACTTCTCAAGTGCCTGCACTTGCATCCGCAAGCAGTAGTATCGTCACGTGAGGGCTGCGGCACATGTGATAGCATGCTTGTGGTTTCCTGCACTGAACCTGGTTAGGTAAACATGTTCGACCTTACATTGGCCTAGACAATATGTCTGCTGACTGAGCACAGACAAGCAGCAACAAGTTCTACATCAACCACTAACTCTTTTGAAGCCATCAATAACAGAGGGATGGTTTGCTCACCTCTGTTGCAGCATCCTGATCAGCGGCACTACTGTTGCTGAACAAAGGGTGCTTTGCCATTGCTGTTTCCATCTGCTTGAGGAATGTCTGGTGGCCGGGACAAAACACGACAGCAGTATCTGTGTCAAGATGATGTTGAATAATCAAAAGTCGCTGCAGTTGGATGAAGTTTCGATGCAGATATGGGAACTGGGTGCCAACAGCTTCACCCTTGGATCTGCAGTTGGCTGACCTGACCTGCACAGCTTGGCTGTCTGCTTCTGCATTGGACGGCCTGTGCTTCAACTCCTTCATGAACGTATTGATCATGCGCACTAGATCTTTTGCAGCATCCTGATTCATAATCTCAATGAAGCGCTTGAACGCCACTGGCAGAGCAGCATTGTGCTGCGACTCAATGTCCGTCATTTGAACGTATGCCCTTGCAACCTCTATTTATCTTCAGTCTGTGCTGCTGCAGAGCTCACCACAAGAGTGCAGAGAAGCACGCGTTGCATGGTGATCTTACCACTGCCCACAAGAAGCTGAACCGAACACAGCGAAATATTATTTCAAAGTCAACCCAGCAACCACTTGTGGTGTTGGCGCGTCTTGCTCGGGAACTGAAACCCCAAATGATAGAATGGTTCAAACCGTCTGCAGGTACCATTTCTCAATCTCTGGTGACACCAGCTTGCACAATCCGCCTTTGTATCGATCAGATTGAAGTCGTCTGCATGTGGAGGACCGGGTTGCTGATAAGGGCCCAGCATGTGACTGAACAACAACCATTGTGCGTTCGAACAACAATCAGCCTGATACGAGCGTGGTTGCATCCTAATAACAAAATATGTTCTCCATCACTGGTATAGCAGGACTCTGGGCCCTGCAGGCTTCTGCTGCGCGGAAGCAAACAGCAGAGTGCAGTAGTCAGGGCAGCAAAGGGCCAACTGCAGGACAGCACATGCTGCCATCTGGCGAGGAACCAAAATCTCCAGTCAAAGCTCGTGCTCACAACCTAGCTCAGACACTCAAAGACGGCGCAATGGTATGTTTCAAAGACAAGCGGGGCCAGACTGCTGTTGTTCAACCATATGGAACAGGCAGAAGCCAGTGGCAGCTTGCGGTAACCTGTGCATCCGGTGGACTTTGCAGACTTTCACAAGGTACGCTTCTCCGTCCGCATGGACTCAATCCTCTTCAATTTGCTGTCACAGTCTCTGACATCCTGCTATCTATCGCTGCAGGGGATGCAAACCTCCAGTATGTGGCTGCAGATGCAACCTTTCTTGTGTGTCAGGTGGATGGCAACAAGTTCGCGTTCAGAAGCCTCGGGTGAGCAAGTCGGAGTGGATATAGAACATGTGTGTCACGCTTGGTCCATGGCTGATTGTGATGCCTCCTGCCAATGCAGTGCTGAAGGACGATATCTGGCTGCGACCCGTGAGTTGAATCAGCCGCCTGTGATTGAGCACCACAAAGTGACACAAGCAGCTCAATGGAGAATCAACAGCTCTGGTATAAGTAATGTACAATACAATCACAAGGTACGGATGCGATTTTGAGGGGGTTGTTGTACAGGATATTACTGCTGTTGTCAGACTCACAGCACAGTCCTTGCAGCAGTACAGCAGCTTGCGCTCCCCACCTCTTAACCAAACCGCAGCCTGTCACTATGTCTGCTGCAGAAACTGTTGTACTCTGTCCATGAGCTGAAGGCAGTGCCTGTGGAGGCCATCATGGCAATGGAGCGCATGTATGATGTGCAGCTGCAGACCCAGAGAGACCAGGTGATACAGGCAGCTGTGACAGGCAGCTATAACAGACAAACCTAGCCAGACAGCTGCAGGTGCATACGGAGAGATGCTGGAAGCTACAGCATATACAACGTTGTTCCCGTGCTGCATGATGCCGGACCTGGCCAGCATCTGAGGCAGCAGAATGACCGGCCGTGACTAACAAGCAGTGCACCATTTGCCCTGCAGACAGGATTTGCTGAAGCCAGTGTCAGGTCCCTTGATAAGCAGCTTCAAGAGGCCACAGGGCAGCTTGTAGCAGCACAGCAAGAACATGCAGAGACGGTGAGCAGCAGGACTGCCTGCATCAGCAGCTGGCATCTCGTTGTAGCATGCTTGTACATACACTCGAGCACTCATAGTAGTACAAGTCTGGCAACTATAGTACATGTACCATTGCTGTATCTCCAGGCATGCAAGCTGTGGGATGCGCTGATCCGAGGGATCCCTCATCACTCTACTGCACTTGAGCATGCAGGTTGAGCAGCTCACTCGCCGTTGGCAGACTGCGCAGCAGCATGTACAGCAATTGCAGCAGGCAGCAGCAGCAAGGGATGAGGGGATTCTGCAGCTAGAACAGTACTTGGAGAAGCTGAAATTTCAACATGAGGTGAGCTGGTGCAAAAACTGCTACTGTCATAGTTGAAAGACTGCACACTTGCTGCTGGTGACAAATACACAAGTTGTGTCACATCGAAGGATAACATTGTAGAACATCAACCTGGTCCAGTTTGTGAGTTGCAGGATGCAGAGAGATCTTGTGTGGGGTTTAATCGCGGCCAGGGTGGGTACCGTGAAAGTGGCAATGTAGGCAAAAGTTGTTGAGAGATATCTTGTCGTTTTAACTGGTGTTATGTTGCTGCATTGTGCAGAACCATGAACAGGAGCTTCTTAGGGCATATGATCAGGTGGCTCAGCTGCAGCAGCAATTGGGTGATCTTGAGCTGGAGTATGAAGAGAAGCAGAACAGCCTGCAGGATTCTGTGTCACAGTAGGTACCGCAGTAGCCTTTCACAGAAGCAGTTTAGATATCTGTAATCGACCTTGCGCTTGCCGATAGGGCTGACAAATGTTGTGTGGGATATGGGATGGAGAGTAGCATCGCCATAAGGTCACAGTCGGAAGTCAGCATCGGCGATTGCGACTGCACCAAGCACGACCATGCCTCTGCCCTACAAGCTGCTTGTTGTGAGCAACGTATGTCTGCACTTGTCGATACATACAGGACCAATGCAGCCCATGAAGCATGCCTTCAAGAGCTGCAGCAACAGCATATGCAGAGAGTAGAGCAGTTGACAGCCAGGCATGCTGCAGACATCCAGCATTGGGTGAGTCAGCACCCCCTTTTGGCTGTATCTTCACAACAGGATATATGTAACACCTCACAGTGACAGTAGTGACAGCATGTTTCTGTCGTACACACGTTGTGTAGAAGTACAGAATGACAGCGGCGATACCTAGGATGGAACTAGTCTCTGGATTGGATGCCTCGACTGGAACCTAAAGCACGCTGCAAGTATAAGCAAGAACTCTGCTGTGGTGATGGTGGCAATGACTGTGCCCTCCATGTGCATGTTGTTTCTCCAGGCTGAGGTGCGCAGCAAGCTGGAGTACTCTCTTCATCAAAAAGACATAGAAGTGGAGGAACTGTCAGCTAAGGCCCATAGACTGGATGCAGCACTCAGAGTAAGCAAGGAACGGGCAGCTGTCTGCTGTGCTCTTCAAACCTTCAACAAACCTGCTTCACTCTAATGCTACCCAACTGGTGTCCCACAGTAGTTTGACTACTTGCACACTGTGTCACACATGTTGCAGGAAGTGCAGCGCCTGATGGGCGGCAGCTCCAGGCGTCAGCGTGTTGACCGTGCTTCACTCAATGCTGTATCTATCCAGCAGCTGAAGGCTGCTGTTGCTCAGTTTGCCGCTGGTGGTGACGGGCAGCTGGACCAACAACCTGTCAGCAGGTAGGGACTGCTGGGTGCAGCTGCCAGTCTGATCACATCAGATACAAGAGCTTGGTGAAATGGTTGACTCACTGTTGTTCGTCTGGCACTCTATGTCTCTGTGCCCTGTGCCTGTGTTGTTGGGTATACTTAGTGAACTACTTGAACCAGTCCCTTCGCCAACACAATGCCCGCCATTGCCTGAGGTCTGCTCACGTCAGGTTTTTCTCCGCTCGTCTGCAGCTATGATGAGAGCCAGGCCATTCAGAAACTTCTGATCAGTCAACACAGTGATGGCAGCAGTCACGGTGGGCTTGATGACCACCAGGTTGACAGCACTGCTGACATCGTGCATCACACTGATGGTGGCAGGGACTTGGAGTGGTTCGCTGACCAGAGCCAAGGAGCAATTGAGGAGGAACAGGTGTGTGTTGGTAATCATGATTTTCATATTGACAGTAGGAGCAATCACTGTATTGGGTCAGGTGTGTCATGCGCAAGTCTCTGTTATCTTGGAGTCTCCATCGACCACAACTGGTGGTTTACAGATAATGCTGGCTTTCAGCTATGGGCTGTCAGCTGTAGTTCAAATGCCACTATGTCCCCACACACAATCCAACATATGTTCTCGAGCCGTTCGCCTGCTGTGCCTGCTTCCAGGGTTTCCTGCGTGCCCCTGTCCCCAGTGAAAACCCCAGCTCACAGGACCTGCATGACTCACCATTGATGAAGTTGGCAGCTAGCAGAAGCAGCAGTAGTGTGTGCAGAGGGGGTGTAAGCAATAACAGCGGCAGCAGGCAGCTGGGACAAGGCGTCAGTGCTCACAGTAGCAGGTAAATACCTTCCAGCTGTACTTGCTGCAGTGCAGTATAGCATGGCTACGATTATGTAGCCTGCTGGGGATGTGCTGCAAAAAGCTGACAATCTTTGACACTGGCCTGGCATTGCACACTAGCACGACAATCCAGTCTGCTTCCAGTCATGATACCCATACAGCGGCACCTCTGGTTGGGCATCATGCTTTGCCTGGCTCCAGCCAAGCCTCCCAACAGCAGAGTATTATCCCTGGGCCTGCTGTTTTGCCAACAGTCTTGACCACGTCACTGAACAGCAACACACTGCGTCACAAACGGACGGTTCCACTTGTGCTGGTATATTTGCAAGTGTCATGTGTGGTTGCCTGCAGGGCTGGTCGCAGTGCAGCTATACCATCAGGGGGTGGTGCGTGGCTCTCAACTGGCAGGGATGTGGGTACCACTGGCAGCTGGCCAGTATCAGGTGAGACACCTCACAGTTCAAGCCAACTGTTTCAATGCATTCTGCAACACACTGGGCTGCCTGTACTTGGTGTACTGCTCATTCAGGAAGCACTATAGTCACTTGCAGAGGGTGATGCCTCACAACGGATGTCGGTCATAAGGATCCTGCCAATCGTCTGATCGTGAGTGTTGGTTGACTGGCAGTATGACTTGCAAGCAGTGGAGCCTGGCCAGCCATGCAGTAGACTGTTGTTAGTGTATGAGAATCTGCATGCTAAGAAGCCTTCTTGCCTGCTGCCACCATCTTTGTGTTCTCCTGCAGTGTCCCATGTCAGCCATCAACAGCGTCTTGGCAGCAGCAGCAGTGGCTGTGTGCAATCATTTACAGCTGTCCAAGGGGAACTGAGTGCACTCTGGGGAACAGATGTGGCAGCCAGTGGCAGCAGCAGGAGAGCTGGCAGCTCCATGGCAAGCTCTGATAAAGCGTAAGTGGCCCCCAGAGTTTTGTGTTGCACACGTTGGACGGCTTATCCATGCACAACATGAGTGGCTTTGGAGATTGGGCCATCGCAATGGCACAGTGCAGTAACGAAAAGAACACACGTGTGAGCTGCAGGTGCTGATTTTGCTGCGTGTATATTGCTGCTGTCTCTGCAGGCACCGCTACTCCTGCTCAGATGTATCAGATGCTGAAAGCAACAGTCAAGCAGAAGAGGATGGTGACTACCAGCAAGATGCTGAGGATCTGGAGACTATTGACACTGTTGGCCAGTCTCTCGAGGACCACACCTTGAGGCAGCTGTTTGCGAGCAGTGAAGGCAAGCAGCAGCTGGACCCGGGCAGCATGGATATCAGCCATGGGAAGCAGCAGCAAGCGGGAATCCCCCCTGTGGGCAGCAGCAGCAGGCCGCAACAGCAGCAGCTGCTGAGATCGTCAGTGGCAGTCAGCAAGTCCAGTTTGACTCCTGTTAAGGAAGAACATACTGACTGAGTGCAGGGTGCTGTGTGTGATTGAGGTAACTCATCATACTCATGTCTGCCAGTGGGACGGATGCTCATGCAACAGAAACAACTGCTGGAGCATCTGCCGCCTTGTAGCAGCTGATCGCACCACCAGCCACTGAAACTTTGGCTGCTGAGCGTCCATTCGCCGGCTGAACTGCTTACATTGGGTTCAATGCACGGATCTGTCATATTCTGTGTTTTTGCAGCTGCGCTGTTGGCAAGGTGTGCCGCACATGCCATGCAGCAGCACTGGCAGTGCTCAGTAACTGCATCACCGCCTGGAGCCAATCAGCAGGTCACATTCTGTGAACGCCACAGATAAAACTTCGTGGGTGCCAAGTGCTGAGGCGGAGCAGCAGCCTCACATCGGGATGCTTCAGGCTGCGAAAGCGCTGATTCATGGACCAGGGCAGCAGCAGGGAACCAACCACAAGCGGCTGCAAGCAAGAAGCGCAAATCATACCACATACACCTGCATCCCAATGACCTCGAGACTCGCTCCTCAAAAGTGACAGCGGCAGAGTGCGCGCTCTTCGAGCCCAGCAGAGGGTTTTGCGACTTCCTCTGGCACTATGTGCGTGTCATAGGCACTTTCACTGACTCTAAGAAACGGTGCGCGTGCGTTAAGATCCTAATTGCTGGCCCAGAACCTGCGTTGGTTGGGTACCGTTGTATCCCAAGGCAAGAGCAATTGTAAGACGCACAATATGTTGGCTCAGGGTCTGAATCGTGCGTGCACCAGGTAGGATTGGCCAGCTTGACGTCTATAGACAATTGCAGCAGGATCAATCCTGAGCTACGTTCGCTACTTTTCGCGTCGCAGAGCTAATGCTCTGCTTAAACGACCAGGAACACCTGTTTACTTTTGTACACCTGTGATTTGGACAATTACCTGGTCCAGGCAGCTTCACAAGTTAGCAGTGTCCTGACAAAGCTTGCTCACTCATCCCCGCGCACATGCCAGACTGGTGAATTATGTGCGAAGAGCTGTTGTTGACAATCAATTTGCCACCTTCATCGTCACTATGCAGGGGTTGCAAGGTGCTGCAGCAGCGTATCAAGCCAGCAGCAATCTCGAGGGCCAGCAGCATACGCACATATGCAGTTGCAGTGGGCGAAAAGTTGCCAGAGGCAAAGTTCAGATACTTCGACAGCGAAGGCAACATGAAGGAGTTGGGCACTGAGCAGTTGTGCAAAGGAAAGAAGGTGGTGTTTTTTGCTGTGCCTGGTGCTTTTACACCCACCTGCAGTATGAAGCATCTGCCAGGGTTCATTGAGAAGGCAGAAGAGATCAAGGTGGGTCGGATCACTTCAGCTGAGCAGCTGCGCACCTGGTATCCGGGAGAATAAACTGGTCCAGCAATCAATAGTCTTGAGTAAGTCAGCGCATCAATAGTGTGGCGCAGTGCTGCCAAACAGGCACGTGCTGCTCGTGGTAGCAGAAATGACATCTGGAATCACCCCAGCAGCATACAGCATTCCATATCTCTGCTCCTTTGAAAACCATCAGCATCTAGAGTCACGTATTGAGTGCCGGTAGCCATAACCAGGGGTCAGTAATCACCCCCAGAAGTGCATGTAGTTCAGCCCTCATGGCAGCCAATTGACCACAGGATCGCTTGGTGATGTACTTCAGTCAAGCAGCTTACCACGATTGGAGCCTAACTTAGAAAGTAACTCTTGGCTCAAGGCCTCACCTCTGTCATGCTCCTTGTGTGATCATGCTGTAGGCCAAGGGTGTGGACACCATTGCCTGCATCAGCGTGAACGATGCGTTCGTGATGGATGCCTGGGGCAAGTCAGTGGGTGCGGGGGACAAGGTCATGATGCTGGCAGACGGCAACGGGCAGTTCGCCAAGGCATTGGGTGTTGAGCTTGACCTCACTGACAAGGGGTTGGGGGTACGCAGCAGAAGATATGCACTGCTGGCAGAGGATCAGGTAGGGAGGAGAGTGTTGACATGCAGCTTTCTAGAGAACAGCAATGATTTGCACATGACAACAAGCATAGATACAGAGAGGCAGCAGCTGTGGAGAATCTCATGTTTACGGCTGTGATGTTTTTCCACTTTGAGCATAGCTGCATCCCAAGACGCAGGTGTCACTATACTGCTGTGTCATCGCTGGAGAGCGACTGATCTGTGTTCGCTGTTGCAGGTCGTGAAGGTGTTGAACCTTGAAGAAGGTGGTGCATTCACAGTGTCAAGTGCAGACACGATCATGGAAGCTCTTGGCTGAGCAGCAGCAGCAGCGGCAAGATGTTGTTTTCGGACCTTGTCGCAGCGCTATAAGGGTGTGCAGCTGGCGTGAGGCAGTTAGGATCACGCCTACACTGTAGCAGCAGCGGAGGCAATGTGCATCGAGCAGCACAGCAGCAGTGTTACTTATCTGACCCATCTGCAGGATGCCTTTATAGTGCCACAGAGGTGATCACCTCTGCCTGCTGCATGAGGTATTTATTTAGCAGCAGATGTATGCATCCAGTCTGTCAGGCTGTTTCTATCTACGTTGTTGTCGCTTACTGTGACCTTTGCACTTTGACATTCCAGTCAATGTATGCGTCAGAATCGCCCAATGGTGGCAGAGACAGCTGGCGGTAGTTGGGCATCCCCAGCAGCCTGCTTTATCATACACTCGCATGGTTGGTCTTCTGTTCCTGGTCTGTTGGAAGTGAAGGATTGCAGGGTGCAAGACAGCATTGCTGGCCTATCACAAAGTAGTCAGTGTGTGTCACAGCAAAAGGTATATGAGTGTTATAGTTCGTGTAGACTCTTGAAGGCATGCCTTTTGAAACAGTGCTCATGAGAGGCATCTTCGTGACTGATATTACACTAGTGGTTGGTCCGCGGGTATTGCCAAAGTTTGGCACAACACCTGTTGTAGGTGGTCCTCCTGCAAGCGTGTAAACACGTTACAGACACTGCCACAGCCCGATGGCAACTGTTGGCTGGGCCTTCAACGCCCAATGTCAGTGAGTCACATTGTCAGAAACGTCGGACATGCACTGGCTGTCATAGCCTCAGGCACAGCTATTGTACACTCAGCCAGCAAACAGCAGTACTACTAGGTTGAACTGACACCGTGCCGGCGGACATTCCACGACCAACACCATGACTCCAACCACCAACAACTGACATCATCATGGGAGTCCCTGCTTCCACATGGCCAGACTCTGGCCTAGCCAGCAATGCCGTTGCTCGAGTGTCCCAGCTGCTGTTTCGTCTCTGTACAGAGACAAACGTGTCACACGGCTACAGCTTGTCGTAAAGTACAAGTGATACACAAACCAGTGATGTGATTTTCATGACGGTTGTGAACAGCATCGACTTTGATCCATATTGATGACATGCAGTGACACAAAGTGACAAGTACTACCAGCGATTCACACCAATATCTTCATACCATTGTCCCGTAACCACATCACAGCCCATCAAATAACTTTACTACTGAACCATCAGAATGACCAAACATCAGCAAATGAGACCAAGTTGCCAAGTTGATACTGTAAGGTGTGGCACCGCGCCACACTGTTGTATGCCAGAGTGTTCGGTAGACATGGAAGTGCCACTTCCTGGTTAGTAACCATGCTCCTGCCAGCACTACTAGCGAGAAGCAGTGGCTGCTGCACTTGGATGTCAGAAGAAGCCAATGGTATCACTACATCAAGTAGAGAATATGATGGAGTTCAATACTTATGTGGCATACCCATCGTTGGCTGAGCACGAGGCGCACAAACAGATTGCACACTGCAGCAGTCGCTGAGGGCCACCGTGGCAGTAGTACTGTCACTGGTAAGGTACATCACTGGCAGTTAGGTTATCAGCCACGATATGATGTTGCAGGCTGCGCATCCGGAGTTCTGTCAAGTCATCACTAGTACATACACATCATTACTGCTGATGCAGATTGCCGCAATGGGCCAACCAGGACTATCAACCAACATCATGCACCAATCAGACATTGAGACCAGTCAGACGCCACATACATACACACGCTTGTGACTTACAAGGCACCATGCCAAACAGCAGGGCCGGGCTTCATTGTCACAGCTTGGAGCTAGCAACATCATGACACTGTTCAACAGCCTGCAACAATGATCGTCAAGCCTTGACGATGGCATGACATGACAATGATTGTCAAAACATTATCAAACTCAGGCCAGACTGGAGCAATCTGTTAGCTACCTTCAGCACGAACATCATGTCATATGCAACGGTTGCCACATGTCACATGCCCCCATGGACAACATCGCTTGGTCTTGTCTCATCCAGACAGGAAGCAACTCAATAACCGGGTACCGTACCCATGATGGGCTATGCGCATGCAACACACCTCTGCAGACCGTCTGAGGCTCAGGCTGGTCTGACTGGCAGCAACCAGGTTAAGGTGCAGAATGCCATGGTCACAAGTTGGGTCCCTGCCCAATTTAGCACCAGGCGGCTGAATGCATCACAGTACACTGGCCCAACAGTGATGTTCTGCACAAGGTGAGACAGACAACCAAACACAATCTGCTTCCACCTGCATGCTCACCCGACCAACTTGATCTGATCAGATCAGGCGTTACTGATGGGCACAGCCAAGGAGACAGTACCTGGTGCCTTCCCATCACCCAGACCACTCGATGTTGCTGCTTGCTTGCGCCGGCCTTGCAGCAAGTCAAGTGAGACAGCTGTGCTCAGCAGGCGGTACACAAACAGTCCCCTCCACTTGTAGATGCAGTTCACTGGCCAGTCACAGGCAATGCTCAAGTCATGTGCCATTTGCTGGTAGTCCGAATTGGCATGTTTCTTGGAGTAGTTGTGCCGCCTTGCAAACTGCCAGATCGAGACGGCTGAAAACAGCACCAACTCAAGAACTGCTGTGCACAAAGGCAAGAAGGTTGTCAGCAGCAGGTAGTTGTAACCAGCTAGCACATTGCTGACTGGCTTCTTACAAGCATGGCTAGCCAGGGCATCTGGACTGTGACCTGCTGCCCCGACAATCAAGAACACCGCCATCATGCCACCACTGTATACAATTTGCAACAGCCAGCCAGGGATTATGCTCCACTTACTGACACGATGCTTGGCTGTTGTGCCTGCTGCCCAGGGAATTGTCACAAACATTGAGACTATGGCAGCTGGAAACATCACCAGCACACCCATGCCTGCCAAACACACCAGGTTCATACCCATACTGCCACCAGCTATGATGGTTGATATCCTCCACAATGCTGGCCGGCCAGTACCTCGTGCTATGCCCCAAGTAGCAAAGTTATGTATCACCAGCATCCAGAACACTGTTCTGTTGAACAGGCTGAGGAAGGCATGAACGCAACTCACGACACTCAGCCACCAGGTGTCAGTCACATCTAAGATCCCTAGAAACAGCTTTGCTGGCGGGACTGATGTTGACCAGGCACTGCGGGGATGAAGACGAATAAACTCCTGTGCTGCTATTGACAATGATACCAAGCCCACAACAGCATTCAACAACAACAGCTGAACTGGAATCCAAGCAACTTTGTTGTTCAGCTTGACACCCTCAATCGCCGCCATTTGTGCGTAAGTGAGACTCACTACCAGACACAGCCAGCTGGTGATCACTTGCGGAGCTTCCCAAACCAGTTCAGCCATCCTGAAGTGAAGTGCTGCTGCTGTGTGAGCTGACGACTTGCCCTTGCTCCTCATGAACTCATGGTACGCCAGCTCACACTGAAACAAGCCCCGCAGTGCTGCCAGCATGATGCCTGATGGACTCACCGCAGAGCCAGCTGGCCTGAACTGAACCTCATGTACAACTGCTAGGACCGTCTGAGTCAGCAGGTTCCCGCCAAACAAGCAGCAGAGGACGATGAAGCATATGAATGTGTACTGCCTCAGGTCTACCCCGCACACTTGTGTGACAGTGCTGGTCAGTATCCAGGTGCTGATGATGCCAACGATGTCCGTGGCTACATCCAGCCAGCCCAGCCCAATATGCCACACAGACAGCGGCAGGCCCATGACTCCGTGAGGGGCAGGTAAAGCAGCAACTCCAGCTGCAGGAAATGACAAATGATACATGTATGAGGTCACAGTCAGGTGCCACCTCAGTGAGGCTTTGGCGATGCGACAGTCAGACAGCCTGTCTGACAACGGCTGTAGCCGACGGCAGTGCCCAGCATTGCTGGGACACGTTCAGACCGTCTGCAGCGGCGCTGCACCATATCGTAAGCAGCTATCAGTGCTGCATCAGGGTGTGCAGGACGCCATACAGCATGCGTGTGCTTCATACAGGCTGGAATCAAAGCTGGTTACAACGCAAACTATCGTGGCAGTGGCAGTACTTGGCCCAAACAGGTATAGCATGAGGGGTTCAAACAATAGTCTTGTGTCCTACTGTCTTGCTCTGCTCACCTGCTCCCAGCATCCTGGTCGCCATCTTGGATGGAGCGTGGGCCTGTCAGATATGAAATTTGATTAGAACTGCTGTATCCGATTGTTGTGTAGGGCACGGGACCGGAAAGTGTTTATCTTGCCGCAACTCGGCCAGTCAGCAGCAGATCCGACACCAGGGAGCTGCCTGTGTCGTCACATCAGGCAGCCGTGCAGCAGCGACAAGCAGTGTTGAGTGGTTAGATCAAGCTTGGAAGCTGCAGGCAGTTGTATTGTGGGCTGTAGCTCCGAGCTCACCCCAGCTTGGGGTTGTACACTGCGAGAACGGAGGTCTCGATGCCTCGGCGCGCCGAACCAGATATGAGTGGCACTTTCAGAAGGCAGTAGATGCGACCGAGCAGTGCGACATCCGAAGAGAAAGCTGCACTTCTTGGCGCTTGCGTCCGAGCTTCACAAGGGCGTGCAGAGGCAGGCAGCTGCAGCTGCCTCGACTGCAGCTGGCCTTCACTTCAGGCGAGATGCACTCGGTCCTATGTGATCATATTTATTTACTTTCAAAGCAGGGAGGACGTACGGAACATTGCAAAACAAAAGGCAAACAGCTTACGTGGTGTATGCAGGGTGATAAGCCATCTTGGCAGTTCGCCGTGGGATGTTACACGATTCTAGTGCACAAGCAGTCAGTGCTAAAATGGCATTGTCGGCATGTTTTCAGATACCGGTACAGCAACCACAATTGCCTGCCAGCCAACCACATTCAAGCCTTTGAAGCAGCACACCCTGATCCACTCGTTCAGTGGCTTATTCCAGAGAGATCATGTCCTGGGGCACAGTGTGCTGATGATGCATTGACCAAGCAGTAATGCACACCACTCACTGGGCCGGTGCCGTAGACTCTATACTTGGAGTTGATATCTACTGCCAGGCACATGATGTGTGCACATACAGATAGTAAGTGATGGTGTTCACTCTTCATGCCAATGCAAGTGACTGCGGATGTGCAAGAGATGTCTTTGTGGCTGCAGAGATCTTACTAAGTTAGTAAAATAATTGTTTAAACATTATCAGCGGTTGATGATCTCAAGCTGGCAGTTGCAAATGCTGTCTAGTTGCCCAGTGCCCTCTTGACTGCCTCAAACACCATCTCCTGGCCCTGATGACTTGGGTGCAGTCCGTCCTCACTCCATGATGATCTCTCACCAGCTGGTAGAGCCATCACAAGACTGAACATGTCAAGAACAGGGACGTTCAGGTCAGCGCCAACAGCACGCACAGCCTCAGCATACGTCTGAGCTCGTTCAGTGGTGCGGTCAGACACGTCACGATCTTGCTGCAAGCAGATAATGACATCGTGCCCACCGTCATTACGCCACTCATTGCAAAAGTTTCTAGGCGTAAGCTGTGGAACCAAACATGTTGCTGCCAGTGCTGCTCCAAAAGGTCCCATCAATCATATGATCACCCTGCAACAACAACTTGACGCATGGATAGACTGTCACAGTTTGAAGGTCCAGCACTGTAAGCGGTACACTCTCCACAACTTACATGTTTAGCCCAGGCCTTCTCATTCACTGGTGGCGGTGTGACCAGCAGTACCTTTGACACCCCTGCTGACTTGGCTTCAGAGACCATCTTGGCCAGGTTCTCCTTGAACTCCCTGAGTGGAACAGCGCGGAACCCACTGCGGGCACATCATCAGGGTGAGGTGGCAGGCAGCAGCAGGTTGATGAGTCCCAACTGTATGCTGGAATCCAATGCACATACCATCGAGTCGATGACATGATGCTGATTACTACTATTTAGTTGGTGACTTGGTGTGTGCCGCACAAACAGTAGGCTACTCGTAGTAGGCTACTCGTATACACTATGGTCACTGGTGTCTACGGTAGCTGTTCTTTGCTGACTCGGAAGTAAAATGTGGGTGCTGCAATATCACCGAGTACAGCATAGAACATTACATCACATGTCTCTGTCCGGGTCAGCAGTATCAAGACTTACTCTTTACCAGCTGGATCAACAGCATCATTGGCGCCAAACCAGATCACAAGCTGCTGGGAGGTTGAGGGTTCATCACTGCTGCTGCTGCTTTTGCGCTGCTGCTGCTGCTGTGGCACCACATCACCCAGTGTTGAGGGCAGCAGATTAAGAGTCCAGCGCGTGTTTGATCCTGACACACCCTTGTTGATCACGTCAGCCTGCGCAGACATAAAGGTGTTGTCATGGCGATGACTCAACAGTATTCGGAAGGGTGCTGTATGGCTCATACTCAACAGTATTCAGGCCGTGCTTGATGAACTGAATCACAGAGCTGTTGATCAAACAATACCACCTGCTGATGCCGGTGTACACTTACATTGTATTACTGCTGTCTGCTCACAGATATATTGCTGGTGGCATCTGCAAAGGCTGTATGTGTGAAGTACTAGAGCAGAGATCTGCTGCTGCTGCTGCCACTGTCATGGCTCTAGTAAGCAAACAGTGACGGGATTTCCTATGTGTACAGTTCAACAGGAAACTGCATCAAACGTCGAAGGCATACCAGCAGGACATCTATGAGAGGAGCGATACTGAAGAGCTGCCTACGACCGCTGTGTCCTACCTTGCTGCTGTAGTACTCAGTGAGTTGTGTCACCCAGCCAGATGGTCCGTTGGAGCCCAGGGCTGTGATGCTGTCGCCTAACAAGACAAAGCTGGGACGGGCAACTGCAAATCAAGGGTTGGATGACTGCTGTTGTCGTTGCTGTTGACGATGGCTGCATGAGCTCGGCTGACTGGTCGCAGATCGGCTGTGCGATACTACTTGCCAAGCTTGGCACTTAAGTGGCATAGTATGGAGCAGCTGTTCCGACTTTGGAACGGGACTTACCGGTTACACATTGGTCTAATAGTAAGACAGCACTGAGCAAAGCCAGACACCTTCGTGCTTGCCAACTCATGGTCCGGGCAACTTACAAGGCTTGACTGACGCTATGCGTCTGGCCAGAGGAGGCCTCCTAGGGGGACAGCACACTAGCACGCCCTCCTTGACTGAAGAGCTGCGAAGTAGTATTGTATTTCACGACCAGTTCACTCGAACGCAGGTGAGGGAGCAACATAGAAGTCTACTGTCGGACGGTCTGCCCGGTGCACTTGACGATACAGGAAGAGCTGTCACCCAACGTTGTGCTGATTCGGTTCATCGACCGACCATCAGACCATTCGCGTATTATATCTAGTTTCTATGCTGGACTCAGTACTGGTTGACGACATGAGTTACTCGTGCAGTCTCGTCAAACGGGTGGGCTGAGACAGGAACCGGCAGCCGCTGGCGGGCCGCTGGACACGAGCGTGGCGGTAAGCCGGCGCTCAGCCGTCCATGTATCTCACGACCAGCAGTCCAAATCCAGCAGCGAGATGCAATGCAGGTAGTGTGATACGGTGGACACCGGTGCTCTGTAATTCTGATCAATAACAAACGATCTAGAATATGACTTCTTGATGTTCCAAGATGCAGAACATCACATCACATCACCATGTCAAGCAGTAGATGCAACCTGACGCCGTTGGATAGAGCCTCAGGCTGTCAGTAACAGAAACATATCAACTAGCTCACATCATGCAGAGGCTGCATGTGCCATCATCTTACGTAACACAGCATCACTGTAGTGATAAGCGCAATTTCAGGTAATCACAGGGGACCTTCATCTTGAGTCACGCCATGCAATGCTCATGACCCATGTTGTCGATGGTCAAAGGTAAGAGAAGAGAGAGAGATGATGCAATGCCAGGTATGGTCAACTTGGAACAGCAGATCACGGTCTGACAGATCTCAACACGTGTTGGACAGCGGCTGCCATTGACGATCATTCCAGTCACTGGCCTCTGCTAACGCCTACGGGCAATGCATGGTCCAAACAACTTGTGCTACCGGCAAACCAGCAACGTCACCGGTGTCTATGCAGTGCCTGTTTGTGCCTGTGAAGGTCATCTGGTGCTGGTGCCGCTGGCAGTCGTCCAGTGCACTGAGTGGTGACTGAGATATTCACCAGGGCATGTAGTGCTGCTAGGCTCCTTGTGATGTGGTGGTGCTACAGCCAACTTCACCCCCTTGATGCTTGAGAACATGTAACCCAAGTGTCCGCAGGTGACAGATCAAATCACTGTGGTTTAACCCTCCCCTTTTTGAACAGCTCATCAAAGGTTTGTTGCGGGTCTTTGTAGTTTATCTGATTGAAGGCTGGCCAGTGGAGGGGAAGTGACCACTGCCTGTATGTACACAGCAGCAGGCAGACGGCTCAATAACCAAAGCAGAGACCCTCACAGCACTCAGCCCGCAACACACGCCATAAACCTCCTGGTCACTGTGAAACCTAATGCTTGAAGTCTTTGGGGTCGACAGTTCGCTTGTGGCTCATGATGCTGTGCCCTGTGGCTGGGAAAATGCTGTCACTCAACCCCTAACCTCAGCACCAACGCCCCGCACCTGATATTTGCAAATGCTCCCCAATTGTTCAGTGCCCCCTTGACTGCCTCAAACACAATCTCCTGCCCCTGATCACTTGGGTGCAGTCCGTCCTCACTCCATGATAATCTCTCACCAGCTGGTAGAGACATCACAAGACTGAACATGTCAAGAACAGGGACGGTCAGGTCAGCGCCAACAGCACGCACAGCTGCAGCGTACTTCTGAGCTCGTTCAGTTGTGCGGTCAGACACGTTGCGGCTTATCTGCAGGCACACGAGTGGTGTGGAGCTTTGTGTCAGTCAAGAATATTGGTGGCGCAGGCTTAGAAGGATCGTTCAGGTCCAACTGCTGCACTATGATGGTTGAGAATTATGATCAAGCTGACTCTTGAAGCACCAAGAACATGATGCATGAGACAGCTGAACTAGTCAGCCCTGGTTGACCAAGCCATTGACTCACATGTTTTGCCCATGCTGTTTCATTCACAGGTGGCGGTGTGATCAGCAGGATGTTGGGCACTGCTGCTGCCCTTGCTGCTGCCACCATCTTGGCCAGGTTGGTCTTGTACTCATCAAGAGGAACAGCTTGGAACCCACTGCAGTGAACAAGGCAATAGTGCAGTGATACGTTTCATCAATGGTCGGTTGCTGAACAGTTGGTACTGTGACGCGTCAATGCACTCAACAACTGCTGTGTAGCACAACATCCGTAGCTCACAGACCTGCTGCTGCTGTGAGTATCTGCAGGACAAGACTCAGGAGCAAACGGGCAGAGTGCTTCAATTGTGCGTGTCAGCATCATGACTCACTCCTTCCCATCAGGGTCAACAGCATCATTGGCGCCAAACCAGATCACAAGCAACTGAACCCTTGGATTCCAGGAACGAGCTTTACTGCTGCTTCTTGCGCTGCTGCTGCTGCTGCTGCTGTGGCATGACCTGAGCCAGTGTTGCTGGCAGCACCTGTAGTGCCCAGCGAGTGTTCCAACCTGACATACCCCGGTTGATTACATCGGCCTGTGGGCAGGTGGTAAATGACAGGAGAACAGTATCAGACGAGTGAACGTAGAACAGTATGCGCAACAGTGCAGCAACATATCTTCCTGTGTCCGTAAACACAGCTCAGACAATGACACAACATGGGCTGCTGCTGGTGTCACCCACCTTTCTGCTGTAATACTGTGACAGGAGTGTCGCCCAGCCTGAGGGTCCATTGTAACCGAACTCTGTGATGCTGTCGCCAAACAGTACGAAGCTAGGTCTGTCTATGGCGTAACCTGGGTTGGATGGCTGCTGCTGCTGCTGCTGCTGCTGCTGCTGCTGCTGCTGCTGTTGTTGGTGATGCCGCTGCTGTTGTACCTTCGCTGCTGCTGATGCCTGTGTCCTGCTTTCGCTTTGCACATGCAGTAGTTCTCGTCCTGGAGCCAGAAACACAGCAACCAATTTGTCTTGCCAATGAGTCTTTCACTTCTGCTGTGGCAGCACTACAGCAGTGATGCTTCTTGATGTGTGCAAGGCGCTGTGCCTCCGCTGACACATTGCTGCTCATGTGTTTTACCAAAGGTTAACAAAGTTAGATAATTGATAGCGACTTATGTGGTCCCCTAAAGCCAGCTGTTGGACTCCTCCTGGCACATCCTGGAATGCTGATTCACATGGGTTGCAGCAGCTGCTCATGAAAACACCTACCGTACACCACGTAGACCAGGAATAAAAGCATGTATGCAGCAGTAACATTCGATCGCGCTTGTCCCTGCATGCTGCTGGTCAGAACCGGCTCTTGTCACCCGGCGCGATCAGTATACTCAACCAGCGTAGATGCGTTCTCAAGCAAACATACAACAAGCTCAATAATTACTATCTACAGTGTGGTTCTCATCAGCGCGACGCCCTCTTTCCTACGAGGGCCAACAGTCATAAGGACTCTCAGAGAGTCTGGCGCTTTTGGTAAGGCTGGTGAAGAAACTACCTGTCGACGATCTTCTCATGCGTTTTGACTGAAGCATGTCTATACCCCGACGCCACTCCCAAGAACTTACCAAGGTGCGCAACGTGGCGAGTTTCAGGCGAGGGTACCTGTGGTGACCAACGCGATGAGATGGCCAGAAGAGTTCGAAACACCTCAAGCTTGAGCTCAACAACACGGTCAC
>JARWLF010000245.1:0-21471 GCA_029853055.1 Scenedesmus sp. KT-U
CTTTCGTGCTAGAGCTCATAGCAACCCTTTCAACGACAACACAACCTTTGACGTGCCTCACAGCCCGGATGAAGTTGACTGGTATGCTTGTTAACGTTAGAGAAAGCAAGCTGGATGCAGCGGTTTCTTTTGCACACATGGGCAGTCCACGAACGATCGTAACCATTATCTTGCATCATCCCTACATGTGCCCATATGATCACTGCTACATCTGTAATGCTTTGACTCCTGCTGCCGTGCCCTGCAGGTCAGAGCACTACCCAGAGCGCTGCAGCAAACCTGGGGAGGCATCAACATCTGGTCAGGAGCAACATGACCAGCTGGTTCGCATTGTGGATGTTGGTTGTGGCTTTGGTGGGTTCTCAGTAAAGTGAGTGATATTTTATTGCAACATGCAAGATGCCCATTGCAAATGTACACATACTGTCCTGCAGTAATAGCCGAGCAGACTGAGAAGGACTTCATCGCTGACATCGCTGAACATGTCCTGTGGCTGCTGTCTTTCCAGGCTCGCTACCGTGTTCCCAGACAAGCTCATACTGGGCATGGAGATCCGAGACAAGGTGGCTGCTTACGTGAGGGAACGCATAGGTGAGTTGCAAGCAAGCAGTGCCGGAGCTGTGTCCCAGCTGTTCAGGCAGTAGCTTGAGCTGTAGCTCTGTCAGGCAAGGACCATACTGCAGGGACCCAATGCGCCAGACACTGCGCTCAAGCAGCTGTCCTTAGTGGCTAGCGTCAGTTTGTGTTCAGTTCTTCTGCACTCAAGTCTTGTGATCGTAGCTGTATACATCCCTCTACATGGTTATGCGATTGAGTGTGCCTGCATCAAATACCATGCTTGTTTTTTCCAAACAATAGACATGCTCACTTTGTGCTCTGTTTGGTCACGTCATATTGCTGCAGCTTGCTTGCGGCGTGAGCACCCTGGTCAGTATCAGAATGTCTCTGTACTGCGCACCAATGCCATGAAGTTCCTACCAAACTACTTTAGGAAGGGGCAGCTTGAAAAAATGTTCTTTCTCTTTGCGGTGAGTTTGTCACAACCACAGCAGTCAACAGCTTGCAGAGCTGCTCGTTGTGTCTGCATGGGTACGCATGCCATAACATGTTATCTGCTTTGCTGCCCTCCTGTCTTTTTCACAGCTTGACACACAACCTGGCTATCGAGCCTTGGGCAGTTGTGTCTGACCAACCCTGTATACGATGAGCTACATGCCCTATGCCAACATCGCATGCAAGGCGTTTGTCAACAAAAAAGCTTGATGCATTGTCTGTGTGCAGGATCCCCATTTCAAGGTAGCCAACCACCGGCGGCGCATCATCCAGCCCTGCCTGCTGACCGAGTACGCCCACATCATGGCACCTGGAGGCATGTTGTACACCATCACGGATGTACCTGAGCTGGCTGAGTGGATGGTGAGTGGATACTGCTGTGATGCACGCACACTGCTATGCCTGTGTTGGTGGTGGGTGCTGTGGCAACAAGTGCAACAAGCGGAAGTCATAGTGGAATATAGTGTGATGGTGTTTGTTGGTTTGTGCATTGTACTGTGGTGGTGTGGCAGTCATGGGGTGGTGTTTGGTTGTTGTGTAGGCCACTAATGACAGTTTACATCCGAACCTCACTCGCTACTAGAGTCCAAGGCCTTATACACTGTTAGTAGATTCTTGGTGCACTTTGTGTGGATAGCCAGTCTGTGTGTGTCAAAGGGACGCAGCTGTTGTTGCTAGCACTCCTTCGCTTATATTCTTGCTTTGGTCTGGTCATAAGTAGCAAGCTCGCCACTTGTCTATGATGACAGTTTACATCCCCTTCTGAGTTCTGTGAGGATACCATGTAAACTCCGAACCTCATTCGCTACTAACTCCTGAGACAAGTGATTGGCTTGTTGTGTATTGCTGTTGATGTCAGGTGCCTATGCTAGCCTATGATGCTTTAACAAAGACTAATAATTTATGATGGGTAACTGATTACCAACCATCCGTGATGAGGCTAGCCAACAGGGTGTTGTTTGCTGAGTGTTCTGTGCTGTGGTGCTTGTCAAGACTTATGATGTCCTGCTATCAACCAGGTGCATGAAGGTAGATCGTAGACTTGGTTCCGGTGCTGTGCGAGTCATTTTGCCTGTTGAAATTGTCTGGGTCTTTGTTTTTTCTAGTTGCTGCTCTAGCCAATGATGTACAACACAACACAGTGACTTACTGGATGAGGTCTGATCGATAGGACTGAGGCTTTCAACAGTGTTGTTTTCTCTCTACCTGGTTTTGCTCCTGGCTTCAGCCTTACTACTGAGCCATTGCGATCCCTGCGCAATGTACCATTGATGCGTTGTCCTTCGAGAATGTCCACATGAGGTCAAGTCTGCTGACTGGTGCTATTTCTCTGCACTGCAGAAGGAGAAGCTTGAAGCCCACCCCATGTTTGATCCAGTATCAGATGAGGAGCTTGCGTCAGACGCAGCTGCTCAATTCTTGCCAGAAGCCTCTGAGGAGGCACAGAAGGTCGCCAGGAATGAAGGACAGACATACCGGGCGGTGTTCAGACGCAGAGAGGTGCCCAGGGAGCTGTAGAATTGCTGTATCACGTGTGCTTGACCTGTTGACTTTTTGCAACCAATTGCCTATGATTCGACTGGGATTTTTAAGCCCCCAAAGAGAACAGCAGTGGCTCAAGCAGATTGCTGCAGCTGAGACATTGCTGCTGCTTAGTGCGAGACATCTGACTGGCTGTAAAACACATCACAGTGTGGTCAGAGTTCAAAGGATAGAGTCGAGAGTCAGCTCAACAATCAGCAGTCTTGAAACAACTCAGCCCTGATGCCTTTACGCAGTGAGACTGCAACCACAAGCCATAGTGACTTCAGCACGGGCAGATGGCACCGCATGCAGCAAGCGTAATTACATGCAGCAAGCGTAATTATAAGTGCAAGTGCCAGCAAGTGACGCGCATGCACTGATAGGACATTGCTTGGAGCATTGTTGCCCTGCGAAATCCTATCGCAATGTGACCCAGTCCGTACTTGATGGCATCGGTTTGGCAACCGAAACCGCAGTGGTACTACCAGCACTGATATGTGCTATCAGCCCGTCCTGACAAGATGTAACCAGCGTCATGCCATGAGTGTCAATGGGCTCCAAGGAAGACGAAGGACCAACACGGAAACCTCGGTCCGAGGCTGCAGCTGAAAAGTCAGATCATCGACGGGCGAGCGCCCAGGTTGCGATCTGATTGCTGGCCGTATGGGACTTTGCAACCGGTACATCAACACGGAGTGGGTCAGCACACTCGGCAATTCAAAGAGTCAGTCCTTGCATGCGGTTCAACGCAACCTACTCACTAACACAAGCTCCAGGATCTCTGTCGCTGAACAGGTCATACACGGCTGTGTTTGTGCCCGAGTGCTTCGCTTCGGTCTGTCAGTCTCGAACCGAATTTTGTCAGCAGCGCTGCTTGATCTGGTCCAAACGGGGTGGGACTAGGTCAACACAGGCGACGTGAAGTACTAGTGCAGTTTTGCGTCACAGACTCTTACTTGCTTTGCATTCCATAAAATGGAGAGCATTACTGTAGTTGATACTGAACGACAGCCTGCTCACGCGCTAGACAAGGCAGTGGCAGCCATACTGACAGACAGGCGCCTCGGTCAGCGAGCGGCATCACAGCAGTGCTCGGGGTGCAGGAGATGGTTCGTGCTACAAGACCTGGAGGTAAAGTGTGCTAAAGGCCTGTATAAGCAGCGATAACCGTTGTAGTCGGGATCGTGTATAGATGCATAATGACTGCAGTAGCTTGCTTGCTGCTGATCCCTTTGAACATTGCTACGGCACTTTTACGGCAGTCCACATCGTACTTTCTGTCACAACTGTGCAATAATTTCATACACCCACAACGTATCTTTTGATTGTGGTTCGTCATGCAGTACATATGCAAGTGCTCCCTGACAACACTCGCTACAAATGCTGCGACTATTCATTGCGTACTACAAACTCGCTACCCGACCTTTGTATGCCCAAAATGTGCACCTCACAGTGGAGGTCAACAGCAAACGGCAGCAGCAGCGCCTATCAAGGATGATGAGCAGCACCGCAGCGGACAGCAGCTGGCGCCTGATCATGTAGCAGCTGTGTATACCTTGCGCAGCTGTGACGGAACCTCAAGCCTTGACAGCTTGACAAAGGTGTGTCACGCTGTGACTGCTGAGGTGTTTTTGGATGTCCCACCTGCCATGTGGCTGGCAGCTTTCACTGTGACTGAGGTCTGATAAATGTGTTGTTTGCCATGTGCAACAGCCTTCAAGGTGTGATACAGGGCATGCAGTCCGCATCAAGATCATTGAGGACGCCATGCAATGCTGAAATTCGATACCAAAACCAACTGCAGCTCCCTAGCAACCCGGTTGCCGGGCACCTTGTCAACTTGACAGAGGGAGTCTCTCGCCTACTGCAGAGCCATTTTGTTTGTGATGTCTGCTGCATCCAGGGCTTCCAAGTGACCTGTCCGGACTGCAACATCAGAAGCCCAACCCTGCACACACCACAACAAGTGCAGGACTTCATACCGCAACACATCAACAGCAACAGCAGCAGCATGGCTGAAGGAGTCTGCATCAGATGTATTCAGCTGCAGCGCTGCTATGACCAACAGACATATGCAACACCAGCAGCATATGGCAGTACCTCAATGCTCCGCAGTTCAGTTGAAGACATTATGATTACGTACATGGCAAGAATTATAGCTACCATTGCACTTCACACCATCCACGAAACCAGCAGTACTACTGCACAGATCGCTCTACCACCGGCGCTGCCATCAGCAGGGCCAGCTGCAGCAAGCAGCAGTAGCGGCAGTGAGCGACAGCTGTACCTTATGCCGTACAGAACCTGGGCAATCAACACGCTGACCAGAGACTCTCAGCTGATGTTTGCTGCCAACTGGGTGCGGCCTAGTCTGATGAGGGTTACTGCGCCACATCAGCACAGCTTACTGGATGCGCTGATGTCGCCACCTTATGTTGTGACGAGGGGGGCAGATGCTGGCATGCTTCTGCAAGCATACAAACTAGCTGTGCTTATAAGACGCAAGATCCAGGACGTGCAGCAGCAGCGGGGCGTAACCAACACAGACAATTTGTCACTGGGATCAGCTGTTGCAGTGAGAAGCCTTCTCAAGGAGATGCTGTCAGAAGATGCCGTGTTGAAGCACTTTCCAGATGATCAACGTGTGGAGGAGTTTCTGGCGATGGCTGCCGTTGGCAGCATACATGCTGTGGCAGCAGCAGCAGCAGCACCCTGTGCTCAGGATACACATCTAAAAGTGAGCATGCACGTCCTCAAGTAGCAGGGAGTCAACAACCAGAGTAGGCCTGGTGCTCGCTGTATGCACCATGTGGCTGTTGTGGACCAATTATGCTGAAGCTTCCGGAAACTCTCCACTTGGTCCAGCCAGTGCCACTGGTACCAGTGGTTTACAGACCACAAACGCATTCATAGCCCATGAGTAGTCAGTCAGGTATTCCAGAATTTGTAGTACCACAAATCTTGTGCTGTGTGAGCATTACATTGCGGCCAAGTTGGTTCATGCCTGTTTCCCCCAACCCATGTTGCTGTGCCTGTTCTGAGCGCAGGTGTGTCCATCTTGTTTCCAGCCTGCCAGCAACCCACCACCTGTTTGTACCTTCTGTATGATGAGTTTGGACTGCAAAGACTGTCAGGGAGCAAACACCTGCCCAGCTATTACTGCAGCAAATGCAACTGCCAATGCTGCTGCTGCTGCTGCTGCTGCTGGAGCTACTAGTCAAGCAGCAGCATCAGCAGCAGCGGCAGTCCTATGCCCCTGGTGTAGTGATCATGATGACTCATGCTTCCTGGGAAGACTCACCCCTGATCAGTTCAACGACCTACATCTTCCCAATGTGACTGTTGAGCAATGCGAGTACTTCACTCAGAGAATGCAAGTGAAGAACTTCTGGAGAATCAACAAGTGTTTGGCTACTGGTTTTATTGTGTTTTCTGTCAGAAGCTGCAGTGGCACAGAGGATAGGTACTATTATGTGGCTCCAGATGGAAGGAGGTTTAGAACCAAGCCGGAGATGAAAGCTTGGCTGACTAAGCGTACAGCAACAGCAGCGGCAACATCATCAGTGCCGCGTTCAAGGCGTACTACAGCAGCAACAACAACAGCAGCGGCAGGGGCAACAAGCATCCGAGTCAGTCGAGATGAGGCTGCTGCTGCTGATCAGGCAGTTGTAGCTACTGATGACCCAGAATGCACACTAGCAGGTGTGGTCAGCAGTGCAGGCACTTCACAACAGCTCGGTCATTTGCCAGGGCATAGTGGCCAAGTGGACTCGAGTGCTGCTGCTGCTCCTGTCCTCCATGATCAGCAGGGACTGCAGCAGGCTCAGCGGCAAAACGCTCCAGCAAGTGTCACTGCTGCTGCTTGTGGTGGTGGTGACAACAGTGCAAGATCAAGAACAGCTAGTCCTACCAGGATCTCGACCAAGAGGTCTCCTTGTCAGCAAGATACCACCATTTTTGCTGCTGCTGCTGCTGTCCCTTGCACAGCAGCAGGTGCGACAGGTGCAGCAGCAGCAACGGAAGATGCAGCTGGAGCTTCTGACGTGTCACAGCACAGCAAGCGGCCGAGGATGACTTCACAGCTCGGTTATGACGCACCAGCAGCAGCACCCACTGGGGCTGCTGCAGCAGCAGCAGCTGCTGCTGCTGTTGAGGTTGACGGTTCAGGGCCAGACACCACTCCTGCTGCTGAAGGCAGCAACTCACCAGGTCTAATCACTGTTGATACCCAAGTAGTTGGTCAGGACATAATCACAGGTCTTGCAGAACATCATGCTCAGGCATCTGCTGCTGCTGCTGCCATCCCATTGCCTGCACAGCTGCAGCAGCAGCAGCAGGATTGTGCAAACATCCCTGCAGCAGCAGCACCAGTCAACAGACTGCAGGAGAGAAGGACTGCACTGTTACAGGAGGACGGTGCAGTTGATGCTGTGCTGTATTGTCAGCTGCTGTCAGATGGCAGCCCTCTGGAGCTCAGCAAAGCGCTGCATGCGTTGGTGAAAAGAAAGCGGTGACTGAAACGCCTGCTGCAATCTGGTAGTGAGACTGAGCAGCAACTTCAGGCTTGTTCTGCACTTGAAGCTGTACATCAGCTGGTTCGAAGTCTGAAAGATTCATCATTAGATATAAGTTCAATTTTAGACGTGGTGCAGTTGCTAGATGAAGCTTGGCTGCAGAGTGTGCCGCAGCAGTGGCTGCCTTGTACAGCAGATCTAGATGTTGCTGCAGATGTTGGTAACCCTGGCAGCAGTAGTTCTACTACTACAACCACTACTACTGTTCTTGATCTGCTCTTGCTGTGTTGGTCAAAGGAGTGTGGACAGGATGAGGGCATGGCAGCAGCAGTTGTGGCAGTAGCAGCAGCAGCAGCAAGAGGCAGTGGCCTGTGTCAATTAGCGCTGCAGGTGTTTCTCAAGGCAGTCAAGTTGACAGCAGCACCAGCGCCACCAGCAGCAGCAGCAGCAGGAAGTGATAGTCAGCACACCACTGCCATAACTCGGCTCAGCTTACAGCTTGTTCAAGGCCTGTCCCAGCTGCTGCTGCTAGACCAGCCTGGTGGATTGACATATGCTGATGCTGCTACTGCTGGCAGCAGTATGGCTGGCGGCCCAGGGCGAGTCAATGTACTGCAGCTTGATGTATCAAAGCGTCAGTGGCGTCACACAATGCAGCACTGTTTGAATCATTTGAACTCGCTGTCAGACATACAGGAGGAAATGTCTGAACAGCTGGAGGACTTGGGACTGTGAAAGTTCAGTGTTAGCACCCAAAGGTGGCAAGCTGCTTACAGCTATCAAGTTGCAGCCAGTCCTCAGCTCAGTACACCAGCAGTAGCAGCACTGCTGGCAGCAGGGAGACAGCAGGGAGACAGTAGAGACGTCAGGTATAGCAGGATATCTAGGCAAGTGAAAAACAGCGCTTGGTATAAGTGACGTTGTGTGTTGAAGCTGGCCAACACAGAGCCTCCTGTGACTCTTGCTGTGCTGCATTTGCTGGTGTCAAGCAGCGAGCATGCTGCCGCTTGGAGGTAGCTCCACTAGCTGCTGATGTAAAGCAGCTGTTTCATGTTGCTTGACTGCAGGAAGGGGTACAACAGTGATACCGTGGTGGCAAGCAGCATCTACTCTTGGATCTACTAATGTCTTGTTAGTTCAAGTAGTTAAGAGAACATGTACTGCCGAGTAGCGGCACGAGCAGCAAGCGGGCTCTGCCATCGGACGCTGCAGCTGCAGGCATCACCCAGTCCTCCATCAAGTCGAGGCTTGTCGAAAGCCAGCAGTAGAAGCAGCAACATATACCACGACCATCACGAAGCTGGACTTGTAGCAGGTTGAGACTCTCTTTCTGCTGCTGCTGACGGACTTGAAGGGCTCGGGTGTTGCTGTATTCCAGTCTAGAATGCTTCTGAGCAGTAGCGGGGTGTTGGTCTCAGACCGGCGTCACCCGATGCTGAACTGATCGTACCATCTGAGTCCTTTGCCATCTATTACAATCGCGTGTCTACTCAGCTACGAAGGTAACCACCACCAGAAGTGCAGCTCGGGCCTTCCTGGACCTACAGTGATTCAGTCGGGCCTGCCCTGCCATGATGATGTAATGCTGCAGCATACCATAATTGCTCTGTGATAATGCCGTAAGTGGAAACAAGCCTGCTTGTGGGCTGCTGACGCGTGATATGCTTATGCAATCCGTTACACCCAAATAACAAGGATTTGAGAGTTGGGCTGCGTTCTTGGCTTGCAGTAGACAACAGTTCTTTTAGGGCTTCTCTCTCCGGAGTCTAGGGGTTGTCAAAATATATACTAGCGACAAGAACTGCACTGCAAGCTCGCTGTCTCGTCAGGTGACTGCTCACTGTACGGGCAGAGCGTGCATCACTGCGCACTGCATGCATTATCTTAGTTTGGCACATAATCTTGTGTATACTGTGTGTTGCAGGGGCCAAAAGCTTTCAACACAGCACAGCACCACCTGTGTGACAGCGACTCTTCTAAGGTCTCAATTGCGCGGGCGGGTCTGTCTATGGAAATGACCGTGCTCAAGGTGCTGGTGGATACAGAGAGGATACCAGCGCTTCCGCCGGACAAAGCTGTGGCGAGTCTGTTGACTGACAGACGGCATGGTCAGCGTTCGACAACACAACAGTGCATCAAGTGCAAGGACTGGTTTTGTCTCAAGAATCTGCACGTAAGTCTCAATGGGAGGCAAGTCGGGCAGCATGATCACCAGGCGTATGGTGTTGGTCTTCAGCTTCACATCAACCAAACCAACAGGCACTCTTTGCAAGCTTTCGTGAATCCACATCGAACCTTCCCAAGCCTTGCGTTGTGGTATGCACCGCGCAAGACCGAGCTGCTTGAGTGAGTGCAGCAATGGTCAACTGCCATCACCCAAACCTTGAATTAACATGTGCCTGCCCTGTGACCTCACCACATGCAGTTCAAGTACAGCTGCACCCTTGTTGAGCAGCCTGGTGAGCCCCTGAGCATCAGATGTGAGCTGCAAACTCGATACCCTGCCTTCTGGTGCTCGGCTTGCACATCAGACTGTCACGACCCTCCTGTAGACGCTGCAGCAGAATGTGGGGCAGCGACTCTCCCAGACAAGAGAAGCAGAGACTTCAAGCAGTTGTCACCAGACCATGTAGCAGTTGTGTACACCATGCTTGCCAAGGACGGGAAAGCCAACCTTCAAGAGCTGAAGGAGGTGTGTACGAAACTCCTGGCAGACAATGGCATGATTTGCTGTATGACATTTGTTATAGCACCGCAGGTGCCTCGTTGACCAGAATAGCAGTCCTAGATCGTGAGAACCCAGTGCATGACCAGAGTGGTCCTTGATCCTGCCTGTTGTCAGTGTCTGTACCCTGCCTTTGAGTGGCCCTTGTGCAAGTGACGTTGCTTTCACTTCCTGCTTGTTCACTGCATGCAGACATACTCTGTCACCTGCCCGGATTGCAAGGCTGTCAAGCATGGGTTGAACAGTCCAACAGAGGTTCATGACTACATGCGTCAACATCTGGAGGTGATGCAGACCTCAGGATGCCCCCTACTGCATGAGTGCTTCCTCCAGATTTGCAGCAGCACACCAGAAGCAGATCACAGCCACAGAATGGACAGCAGCAAGGAAAAGGACCCCATCATTGGCTACATGTCCAGGATACTGGTGGTCACTGCCCTGCACATACTCCAGATTGCAACCATAGGCACTGAGTATCTGCGGTCAGGTCCACCAACAACAGCTACTAGCGCCACCTCGGCAGCTGCTGCAAACAGTAGCAGCAGCAGTCAGCAGCTGTACCTTGCAACTTGGGCACGCAATACGCTGACAGAAGATGTCCAGTTGCTTGCTGCTGCCAATTGGACGCGGCCTGGACTTGGTAGTCTCTCACTGCCTGAACGCAGCCTGCTTGACCTAGTCTGGACACCACCATATATGGTAACAGAGGTTTGGGCAGAAAACCCAGCAGCATACAAGCTGGCTGTGCTGCTTAAGCGCAGGATCATGGAGCAGCAGCAACAGCAAAACACAGTGTCTTATTCATTGCAGTCTGCTGCAAGCATCAAGAGCCTTCTGGCAGACATGTTGGCTACTGATGCTGTGTTTCAGCACTTCCCGGCTGACAAGCAGGTCGATGAATTCCTGGCTATGTCCAGCATCAGCTTGACCGGCATCATTACAGCTGCTGCTTCAAGTCTGCTGGGTGACGAGCATCTCAGGGTAAGTCAAATTTCAGTGCTCAAGGAGTTGCGTGTAGCTTACCAGCCTGTGCTGCTGCAGAGCATGATAAGGTGTAATGCTGCATTCCGTTGCTGATGTTAGCTTCAGTGTAAAATAGTTGCAGCGCATCTGCAGATGAGTGAACAAAAGCCAAGGCAGTGTGACCAGCACATGTTCAGCAGCTGGCCTTTTTGCTGGGATCTGAGCAATCAGTCAACCCTCAGTGTCATAGTCTCAGTGGACTCAGCGCACAAGTCTACAAGTAGATTGAGTGCTGCTGATCTGCTTTCCTTGCTACTGCAGGTGTGCACTTCCTGTGGTGTCAAAGGCCAGCAGCATGCCCCTGACTTTGGGACAGGCTGCGTATACTGCATCATGTCAGAGTGTGATTCTTGTTACGATGCACATCGGAAGGCCTATGCAGCAGCTGATGCTGCTCTTGCTGCTGCTGGGCCATACAAGCATGCATTCGTAGTGGCTGGAGGAGGGTTATGCTCCCTGTGCCATGCACACGCAGACACGGCACACCTCAGTTGGTACAAAGGCACGTTATCAGTTGAGCAGCTTGACAAGGTGCACGCAAGGGTGAAGTTGACAGATGTCCAGCGCAGGTACTTCCTGAACAGCAAACGCACGAATGTCTGGAGGCTCGACCGCCTGCCTGATGATTATATACAGATCAAAGCAATCAGAAGCTCGGGAGAAAAAGCCATGGACTACTACATAGTTCCTCCAGTTGCCTGTGGTGCAAGAGACTATCGAACTTCAGACCTGGATGCAGCAAAGGCAGCAGTGTCGGCCGCAATGCAAGCAGCAGCTGGAAACAGTGGTGTTGATGGCAACAGTGCACCTGCTGGCAATGATGGCCTTGATATGACCCTCATGGAACCGCATGCTGCTCAAGCAGAGCAGGGGTCCGCCGCAGCAGGACCGTCACAACCACAACCATGCAACGCTGCTGATCTGCACTCCTTGGTACAGCAAGTGCCACTGGCATGCAATGCACCTGTTGCTGCGCCTGTTGGTGCTGATGGCAACACAGCAGCTTTGGCATCCATGCCGGGTGCAGCAACCTCTGCTGCTCTGGGTGGTGGTGGTAACAGCAGAAAGCGGCCTGGGTCAGCTGGTGCTGTCTGTGATCCTGGAAGCCTCCACAGCTCAAAAGCAGCAAAAACTGGCACCAGCAGCGGCAGAAGGTCAGCGCCAGCACCATCAACAGCAGTTGCGAACAGAGTCATACAGCCTGCTGACCTGCCAGGAACAACAGCAAAGACAGCAGAGAACGATGATGTAGCAGCAGATGCTGATCAAGTAAGAGCAAGAACTGCTGACAGCAGATCAGAGCATACTTTGATCAGAGTGAGCTTTACTGTGCAAGATGCTGGTAACTCACCAGGAGCAGCAGCAGCAGCAGAAGTAGTGATTGCTGCAGGTGACCGCCTTCAGCGTGTTGCAGCTCCACCCTCAGCAACTGCTCCTGCCCCAGGTGCGGCCAGTGACCCTGCATCAGAGCCTCTGGCAGCAGCAGATGAACCACAGCAGCCACAACAGCAGGGTCAGCAGAATCCACCAACGATACCAGTTGCTGTTGCAGGAGCAGTCACAGCACAAGCAGCGGGTAGACACTCCAGCAAAATGTTGGCTCTATGTTACGCTCTGTCACAGGACGCCTCTTTGCTGGGTAGCAACGCCCTTGAGGCATTGTTGCAGAGGGGAAGGCAGCTTGACCTAGTGGCACAGACCAATCCATTAAAGGCTGTGCGGGACTCCCATGTGCTGTATCAGCTGGTCAAAGCCCTCAGAGATGCCAAGTTGCCTTCAGTGCGGTTGCTGCTTGAAGCTTGGCTGCAGCAGGTGCCAGAGGGATGGCTTGCAGGAAGTGCTCCTCAGGGGATGTGCTTCTTAGACCTGTTGCTGCTATGTTGGTCAATGGGCTGTGGGCAGATTGAGGGCATGACAGCAGGGCAATTGGCAATGGCTGCAGCAGCAGGACTATGCCATCTTACCGTACAGGTGTTTGCTACGGCCTGCAGAACCGTGGCAGCCCGTGTCTCAGAGTCACCACCAGCAGCACAACAGATCAGTGGTGAGCAGCCCATGACTGCCATCATTCAGCTGAGCCTTCAACTAATCAAGGGTGTTTCTCTGGCTACATTGGTTTCCTCTGAGGGTCAGGATACACAAGGCCGTGCTGCTGTTGGACTGCCTCAGATGCACAGAATGTTGTGGTGTCATGCAATGAAGCAGTGCCTACAACTCGATTCCTTCTCAGCCATTGTCAGCAGGGTGTCCAGTGAGTTGGAGTACAACAAGCAGATCAGCGAGTGGCCTGTAGACTGGAGCAGCTTGATCATGGAAGCTTTGGAAGATCATGGGGCTGATGCGTAACTTGTTGGAACTCAGCGCTGCACCAGTATGGCTCTGATGGAGGCAGCTTGTCAATGCACTGCAGCCTGAGGTCCACCATGGAGCCTCTTGTGCCTGTCCCTCTTAATGGTGCAATGTTGCCTGCTTTGTGTAGTCGTCATATGGTTCATTGTGTCTTTGTGTTTCTGGCAGAGGCGGTGGCAAGGTGTCTGAGCAGTACATCATGATGTAGAAGAGGTGCCATTTTGATCAGCAGCTGCATCATCAGCGTCGGTCGTGCTTGTTGTTGTTGATTAGCTGATTGAGGAGTTGTTGTTGTGTCTGGTGTTGCTGCTGTTGTTTGCGGGTATACCAGGATCAGCAACAATCTTGGTGCTGGCAGTCTGGTTAGATACAACATTTTCATGCACTACCCATCAGCCATAGCAATATTGCCATTCGCCCCGCGCTTCATTTGACACAGTTGGACACAAAATATCAGTGCTGTACTGTGTAACAAACTCATAATCATCAGCTGTGCAGAGGCAAGAAGCGGCAGAGGCACTAGCTTGCTCAAGATGTTGTGATTCGCAATAGCTATATTTTGCTTAGTCCACACTGTGGCTTGTTCAATGAGTCGGACCACTTGCAATCATTGCTATCAAAAGTCACTTGCAATCATTGCTATCAAAAGTCTTTGCAGCAGGGCTGATTGAGGGGACCCTGGTGTCCAACCCTGGATGACTGCTGCAGGCTGACAAGGGGACTGACCTTTACTTCCATGTATGTAGAGTTGCAAGAAGCATATCAAGCTGGTGTTGATAAGTTGGATGCTATGTACTCAGGTAGAATTTCCTGTGCATGTTGTTGTCCTGACTGGCCCGCTGATGTCACTCTACAGAGCCGCTATAGCAAGGTCTGCTTAGAGTGGTACTGGGTTGGCCTGTGAGTCCAGATAAATGGAGGATCAATCCAGTGCGAGTGTGCGAGACAGGACTGGCAGTATGTGATGAAGATGTGCCGAAATACCATGCACACTGTGACAGATATTGCAGTCATGGTGTCCAAGGTGTTGCACGACTGGGATGATTGAACTGTTGTGGAATACATGTATACGGCTGTGAAATAATAGAAAGTAAACCCGCTGCGGTAGAAAGTAAACCTGCTGCGGCCTGTCGGCCCATGGATATTTATGCCCCCCGAGTTTCACTCAAAACAACATCCAAGCATGATCAGCATGATATATACGGCCTCCGTACAGCGGCTGTGGTTGCTGTTGATGCTTGTTGTCACCCACTTGTGGGACAGCTAACGCTGTTGCCGGCAGTGGGCCTCATATCCTGTGTTTTATAGACCTCTTGTCACGTAGGTATGTAGATACAACCTTGTGTTCACCGAGATAGGCTCGCGTAACCGAGGACATCCAGCCTGGACGACGGCACGGTGCCGGCAACGGGCGTCGGTCCGGAATGTCCCTGGCGGGGTTACTCAGATTCCTGTCGACGTGCTTGCAGAGATATGCATACACATGCAATGTTCACCAGTGACATCACTCCGCAGATAGAAGTGACAGTGTATCACCTTGTACACTGCGGCAGGCCTCCAACGAGGCATGCGGCTCACACCAACCCACGTGGGACCCACAGCAGTCACACAGGCGCCCCTGAGGGTATAACAAAACCTAAACAACCTACCAGACGTCGCAATTTCCGAGAGAAACAGTATCTCGTACTCGAGATCGCAGGGAAAGTTATCATGACTCTTATCAGACAACTTCTCAAAGCCATGGCCATAGTTCGACACACTGGTCAATGCTGAGAACAGCTAGCTGCCAAGGCTGTTATCGTCATATCTTGCTTTGTCTCGTTACCACATATAAGGATTGTTTCTTGGCCTCCCAAAAGCAGAAGTAAGCTCGAGTAAGCTCACTCAAGCACAGAGCTGGTGCTTGGGGAAGTTTGTGGCGTCTTTAGCTACCCCTTGCACCAATGACGGCCATAACTCTGATAGATACAGAGCGACAGCTGCTTCAGCCCCTGGACAAGGCAGTGGTGTGCTTCCTGACTGAGAGATCCTTTGGTCCGCGGGCAGCATGGCAATCGTGCATTGGGTGCAGCCAATGGTTCTCGGTACAAAACATAGATGTAAGTGTTCTCGAGCCGCACAGAATGACTTCTTTTTCTCGGAATAACAGCGCACGCAAGTGGTGTCTTGCATGGGCACCAGCTGTTGTAGTCGAGCATCAATCGGGGACCTCGCAGAGAACAGTCTCGGCAGACACGCGTGGCAAATTCAGCATGCTGCATGTCGTCACATGCTGCAAGCCTTGTAGACTCAGCATCTGTCAACTGCCTTCACCTCTGCTCAGGTGCACTCCTGCTGCACAACATCAGTGTAGTATTTTATGAGCCACTGAACAACGACCTGCTGTTCACTTCATTGCATACATGCTGCTTGCAGTTCAAATGCAGCTGCAGTCTGGTCAATCCTGATGCTCCGGCTGTTCAGTGTGAGCTACGGACTCGTTACCCCACGTTCATGTGTCCTGCCTGCGGACCACAGCACCAGCAGGCTGACCCCTTGGTTGTCACCACGGATGCAGAAGCTATGCCCAAAGTAGACCTGGAGCACAAACAATCCGGTGATTACTACGTATACCAGGTGTCACCTGACCATGTGGAAGCTGTTTACACCTTGTGTAGCAGTGATGGGAAAGCGAACCTGAATGGGCTCAAGAAGGTACGAAGGTCACATATGAAAAGATGGTATATACTACGTATGGGACCTCTGTGTTGGTGAAGCAGGGACTGCAAGTAGCTGCAAGCTTGGTTGGAATCACGCCCTGGATTCATTCAAATGTACAAGTGCTGCATCACAGTGTTTGCTGCTGCAGCCAGTCCTAATTCTGCCATTGTGCATCGCCAGCTGTGGCGTCAAATGGCCGTGCAGATTGAGCCTTCAGCTGCACTCACACGTCGATGTTCATTGCATGCAGATGTTCACTGTGGTCTGCCCTGACTGCGGTCAACGCTCTCCTGATTTTAGCAGCCCGCACGACGTGCAGCAGTACATAGAACAGCATATCACACTCAGCAGTCATCACCCCTGTCCAATGCTTCAGCAGTGCTTCAGTGCAGGCCAATATTGGAATACAGAAGCATACGGTAGCATGGACATGAACAGCAGCACAGAACAATTGTGTGTAATGAGGTTGATCTCCAGGGTGCTGGTAGTCGCTGCACTGCATGTAGTCCAAGAGTGCACAGGCAGCTACGGCAGCAGCAGCGGTCAGCATAGATACATGCCCTGGCTCGAATGGGCATCATATGCTTTGACAGAAGACGAGCAGCTAGTTGCTGCTGCAAACGGCATGAGGCCCAGCCTTGCTGAACTCCTGAGATCAGCTACATATAGTCTGTTGGATTTGGTTTTGGTGCCGCCTTACATAGCAGCAGTTGAGGCAGCAGGCATGACCACTAAGACAGTGACAACAGCACACAAACTGGCGGTGCTGTTGCAGTACAGGTTTAGACATCTGCAAGAAGATGGTCAAAGAAACATGGGATCCTTTGCCACAGGTACAGGTGTTGAGAGGCTGTTACTTGACATGTTGACAGATGATGCTGTCTTCAAGCACTTCCCAGCAGGTCAGCGACTGCAGGAGTTCTTGGCAATGGCTGGTTTGAGCAGCTGCCTGGAGGTGGCAGCAGCCGCCGCAACATCTATGGTGTCAACCACACATCTGATGGTGAGCAAGCTAAAGATGCCTGACTTATTGGCATGTTGTGAAAGCAACCTGTATGTGCATCCCAAGCACAGTCCATACCTTTCACAGAGGAGTTGTGTGGTTCATGATCAGAGTCTGCCACTTGCCGTGAAATCCTCTAGCATAAATGAGTGTATTCAGCAGTTGCTCTGCTCTGAGTCATAGGCTCCTGAGTAGACACTCTTTGGACCCAGAAAAGATTGTTTCATTGCTGTTCATGTGCTGTTCTGTGTGCAACAAGCCTTGGTGGCACCACTCACTCTGGTCCCAGTCAAGCTGAAAGGTAGAAACATGTCTGATCCAGGCCTGAACATGTACTGCTTGCTGTTCGGGTGCTGCTGTAGGTGTGCCCCTGTTGTCACACCCAGCCACCCATCGGGTCAATTGGGTGCTCATATTGCATCACGTGCCTTCCATGCAAGGATTGCCAGGGTTGGCAAGCAGCTAACCAAGCAGCAAGGGCCGCCATTGTCGCTGTTGCTGATAGAGGCTCAACAGCTCCTCTAGTCAATGCAGCGCTACCTCACCTGCCAGCAACTACAGCAGCAGCAACAGGTTTGTGTCCTTGGTGCCAGGGCCATGGTCACAGTGCATGGATTCATGGCTGCCTGACTCCTGAGCAGTTCGATAGTTTGAACCTGTCGTCTGCCACACCCGCTCAGCGCCTGTTCTTCACTCAAGGTGTGAAGTTAGACTCTCCCTGGAGGTTTGAGCAGTTGCTGTCAAATGGTTTCATCAAGATCGTAACCCTGACAGGCTCCAGTGAACAACAGTCTACTAGCAGCAGCAGTAGTACTGCAGGCCCGGCAGCATACTACATTGCTTCAGATGGTCAGCAGATGAGGTCGCATGATGAGATGCTGGCGTGGTTGCAGCAGCAGGAAGCAGCTGCAGCAGGACCTGGCTTGCACAACACCGGTGGTACTGCAGCATTTGATGGTGACACAGCAGCTGTAGTGATGCAGGCAGACGTACCACAAGTCTCTGCACCCCAGGAAGATGCAGCTACAGGGCCAGTACTAGAAGAGGCAATGCAAGACACTGATGGCGATCCTGAAGTCATTGTTATTGATGATACTGATAGTGAGCAGAGAGAAGATTCTGCGCTACAGCAGCATGGTGACACCGGCAACATGAACAGCAGTAGAGCAGATGTTGATCATCTGTTAGCAAATGATGTATTAGTGACCTGCTTTACAGTGCAGCCACAGGCAATGGTGATAAAGCCCCCAAATACTGTTGCTGTTGACGATGCTGTAGAGCAAAACCCTGGTGCTGCTGCTGCTGATCGTCAGCAGCAGCAGCGGCGGTCAGCACCTGGGGCTGAGCAGCAACCTGTTCAACCATTGTCTATCGGTGCTTCAGACAGCAGGGTCAAGAAACAAGTAGATACAGCAGCCCCAGCACTTGATGCAATTCCGCAATCTAACACTGTTGGCAGCAGCCACAAGAGGCCATCATCACAGCCCCCCACAGCAGCAACAACAGCAGGGAAGCCAGCTTTAGAAGCAGCAGAATGCAAGACCGATGGATTATTGCCTACTTCACTTGCTGATACACAAAGGAGAAAGCGATTTAGACCAGCAGCTGCTCAGGATCCTGGTACCACACAAGCAGATGCCTTGATTGCAGCAGACGCTGTTGACGTATCTGTTGCTGACAAGAATGGCGTGGTAGCACAGCCCGCTGTAGCGACACCACTTTCAGCAGCAACTCTAGCAGCCCCAGCAGCAGCAGGAACAGCAGCAAGCGGAAGTGGCATGATAGATAACACTCTCAAGGAGCTTTGCCAGGAAGTTCACAAGGTGTTGCATGGTTCCCTGCTGTTATCACACGGCCCACTGAGGAGCAGCACAGCAATGCGTGAACTGTGGACCATCAGGCAGGACCTCAAGCAGGTGGCTAGGACAGACCCGGTTATGGCATGCACACGGCTACGAGCATTGCACCTGTTGCTCACAGAGATGAAAGATGCTGATGTAGTTTCCATCCCAGGCATAAAGCAGCTGCTAGATGAGGCTTGGCTGCAGCAGGCGCCTCAGAAGTCACTCTTGAGTGCACAGCGCAGCAGCAACACTGTGCTCCATCTGCTGCTGCTGTGTTGGTCAAAGGAGTGTGTGCGCAATGAAGGCATGACAGCAGCACAGGTGACAGCAACAACAGCAACAGCAAGAGGTGATGGTGGTCTGTGTCATCGGACACTGCAGGTGTTCATCAAGGCTTGCAGACTTGCAGCAGCAGCGCCACCAGCAGTAGCAGTAGTAGTAGGTGGTGAGGGTCAGCGTGGCAGCAGCACCTCCGAGCTGTGTCTGCACCTTGTGCAAGGCTTGTCAAGAGTGGTACTGGGCTGTTCCGCGTATTGCAATGATTCTGCAGAGCTCCAGTTCAGTGCAGAGTGTGCGAGGCAGGACTGGCAGTATATCATGGAGATGTGCCGGGATGCCATGAACAGTGTGACAGATATTGCAGTCATGGTGTCCAAGGTGCTACAGGATTGGGATGATTGAGTTGTTGTACATATATCTCACATGGTTGTGATGGTTGCTTGAAGCTTGTTGTCACCTGGCTGTGGACGAGTTGTTGGCAATCAGGCACTGCTGTCACAAGCACATGCATGCGTGTGGTTACCCGCGACTTTGCAGATATGTCGCGCCAATATGGGGTGTATGTCTGTTACATACTACGGTGTGCGGTTTTTATCATCTTCGATCATCATCATCATCATCATTATCTGAAACACTATGACCTTGAATCGTTTGAGTGAGATGGTGACCGCTACCAAAGCAACAGTATTGCTTGGGCATGCAGGCTAGCTTAGTGGCAGTTGCTGACCAGCACTTATCAGGGGAGCATGTCGTCCAACAAAGCTCAACTTTGTTGGCAACGGTTGCATACACTTGTTGCATGAGCCAACCTCCCTTGTGCGACATCTCCGAGTTTTTACAGTGGCTAACACTGCGACCAGCAATGTCAGTCAAACGACAAACTGCGCATTTGTTGTGCAATCAGCATCACACAGGCACCGCACCCTGCAACCCAGAATCGACGACACCACTGACTTGTTGCTACAGGTATCAGCAATGCTTGCCAAGCTTGCTGGTATCACTCTACTCAGCGAAACGAATCATGTGGCTTCAATCCAAGGTCTGCCAACTGACTGGACACTTCATCATGGATGCCGCACAGATCATTGACATGCTTCAAGCAATGCTTCATGGAGTGACGCCATTCCAGATGCATCACCCTGCTGCGATCAGTGCTACCAGGTGCAGCGGCAGCATCATTCTTGATCTGACAGTTTGGCAGCAGCAGCAATACAAGGCCCTTTACCAGCTGCAAGCTGAGCTGTGTGATGTCAATCAATCGATCTGCATTGGTACTGCATTTCTCTGCTGCTGATAGCTTCATAGCTTTGAGGAACACTTCAAGGGTTAGCTGACACAGACCACCTCTTGCTGCTGCTGCTGCTGCTGTTACTTGTGCTGCTGCCATGCCCTGATCCTGTTCACACTCCTTTGACCAACACAGCAGCAGCAAATCAAGGACAGTAGTTTCGCCCTCTGTAGCATCCGCTGCTGCTGTGCATTCCTCAGGCACCTGTTGCAGCCACGCTTCATCCAGCAACTGCTGTGCATTTTGTACTGACACAACATCAGCATCCTTGATGCTGAACAGCAGCTGATACAGCACTGCTACCTTTACAGCGGCTTCCTGTGGATCATTTTGTATGTGCTGCTTGATTGCCCTCTTTGCTCTGATCAATCTGTGCAGAGCTTTGCTGTCTTTCAAGGAGCTGTTGTTCTGCATCAGATCAAGATATAGAACATTCTCAACAGCAAACACCTTCTGCAATAGGTCTGTCCTTAGCTGAGAGGTGGCGCCAACGCTGGCTGCTGCTACATCTTGCTGCTGCTGCTGCTGAGTGTCAGCCTGTGCAGCAGTGTCTGCTGCTGGTTCCTTGTAAGCAGGGTGTATTGCATGTGTGGCAAGCAGAGTGGAAGTCTGCTGAGACAACTCACCGCCTGCAGCAGCAGCAGCTGCTGCTGCTAGATCGTTGACAATGACAATTGGCTCATCACTGTCAGAGTCAGTCACAATAACGCAATCCTCTGCTGCTGCTACCTCATGACAGACCACAACATCAGGAGATGCATCTGCTGTTCGCTGACGCTTCTGATGCTGCTGTGCATTGCTTGCTGCTGCATTGCCTGCTGGGACCACTGGTCCTTCACTGCCTCTGCTGCTACTGACTCTGCTGCTGCTGTTGCCTGTCTCTTAGGCCTGCTAGTAGTGTGAGTTATTGCTGTTGCAGCCATGTATTCATCAGCAGCAGCTGCAGCTTGACCATCATGACAATCACCGGCATGATCAAGGAGCAGCAGCTGTATGCCAACTTCCTCAGCAATGCCAGTGGCAGATGTACCTTTACCAGTCTGCATGGCACTGCTAAGATGCATGCTTTGTGTTTCCCAGGGTATCACTGGGCAAAGCATTGGTTGTTGTGTGCTGCCCAGCCAGTCTGGCTTTGTTGAGTGTTGCTTTTGCAGTGCGAGGCAAGTCAG
>JARWLF010000246.1:0-28201 GCA_029853055.1 Scenedesmus sp. KT-U
GTACGCATGTAGCTGTTGCTAGCTCAATGCATAGCCATTGCACACACAAAGCTATCTTGTTGGGCTTCAACAGAAACCATCTCTGTACATACCATCTTGCTCAACACCACTCAACACCACTATGCACATACTCCATGAACTTTGCATTTTCAGTGATGTCTATACTCAACCGCATCCTTGCATCAGGCAGACTGCTGCTTTGAACACCCACACTCGTCCCTCTTACATGTACCTTACCCTACACGTGCATCTCAAAGGGCGTACCTTCAAGGCAACCACCCTGCATAAGGCCAGTCATCATGTCAAAACCACCAATGTACTGCTCCCATGTTGCTGTTGAGTGGTACCCTTGCACAGCAGACAGCTGTTGCTCTCTCAGGTGCTTAAGCTTGAGCAGCGTACTCTGAATCTTTGTCAGCTTCTGCTGCAGTACCTCCAATGTGGGTGGTGCAGGAACTTGTGCTGCCTCTGTGCCCAGCAGTGAGCTTGCAGCTCGGCCAGCGAAGTTGTTTGTTGCTGCTGTCATGGCAAGATGCTGATGCTGATTTCTGTAGGCAGGGCTATAGGGTGCAAGCTGGCGATAGGGCATCAGGCTCCTCACATTGGATGCTACTGGGCCAACAGCAGCAGCGGCTGCCGCAGCCAGAAGTTCAGTCTCCAGCAGAGACTCAAGCTCGGCAGTTGACGCTGCTGTGAGATGCTCATTGCCGCCTTCCTTGATGCAATTCATCATCTCCTCATCCAGCAAGGAGTCTATCAGAGAGGTCTGGCTGACAGGTACAGCTGCAGGAGCTGCTGGCCTCAACAGGGTACCCAGAACTGCTGCTGCTGCAGCAGCTGGTGACCTTACTGCTGCTCCAGCGGCAGCAAACATGTTGCAAGGAGAGCTATAATCATGCATATAGCGCTGTAGATTCTGCTCTGTCCAGCTGATCTGTGGTACAGCTGCAGTACCTACTGCAACCCTCTCATGAACACGGTCATGGTAGGTTTCAGCTCCACTGGACAGCCGAGTGTCCCTGGCAGCCTCATCAGCACTGACCTCAGTCTGTTGCAGCTGCTGCTGTGGTGACTTTGTCATGACAGGGGTTTCAACAGCCTCGTCTGATGTGGGGTCATCCATGTTATCCTTGTCACCAGCATGAGCACTCGCAGTTTCTCGCAGGCGGCGTTTGTGCAGACCCTTGCGGCAGCTCCTGCAGGATGCGGATACGGTAGTGCTTTCAGCTGTGACAGACTCTGGCAGCATGCACCAAAGGCTAGACGCAGGCTACAGGTAAAGGCATTGGTGATAAGACTCTTGAGCTGGCCTCGCCTCTGTCTGCTGCTGAAACTGTAACCCAGATTGACCATCCAGATGATTACCTTTTCTTTCCCTCAAACAAGTTCAGAGGTTCCAGCTTGCCACATTGCTGACAGAACCTGTACAGCTGGTCGCCATGGCCCTCGCATGTGACGGCATCAGCCTGTAGGAACAGCAGAAAGCGGTGTTCAGAGTATGTTACTTCATGGTTGGCTAGATAGCTGCTTGCTGCTGTGACAAGAGGCACACCTTTCGTCCCAGGGTCGTATGCAGACTGTGCTGTTCTGCTATCACCAGAGGACCAACCATGGGGTGACCAATGCTTCACATGCCACCGGGAAACAGTATCAGTGTCCTTAGCTGTCGAAATTGCTTCAGCAAAAAATCTTACCCTCATATGGGCGACACACATACGCTTCTTTAGGCAATATGGTTTGCCCAGGGCCTCAAGGTCAACCTGACATCCAGTAACCTGCGGGTTCAAGGCAGCAGTAACCTTCAGAGATGCTGGATAACGTTCATGTACTCATGTGTGCATCACGCAGTACATTGTGGCAGATCGTTGACGACTGGCTCTGTGTGATCCTCTGCTGCTGTGGCAACATCCTCACTGCGGGGCAGCTGTTGCCGTGCATAACCAGTGGCAATGACGCCAGCATACACAAGGCAAGTGGCTCTGTTAATCTGCGTCAGAACTGCTAAGGCGAGGACCGTCCTACCTTGCAGGTACGTCCTATACCAGTGATGGCGGGGTTGCTGTTGCTGTTGTTTGTCTTCATATCCATTGCTGATCCTGTCAGGCGAGTGAAAAACTTCAACTACTTCAAACTTACAGTACATAGCTAGACTCTGCGCAAGGCAAGGTAGTAGGCGAGACACATCAACCTAGGGCGGGTTTGTTGTCCCCACCCTACACTGCGGCATACCTTCAGGGATATTGATCAAAGCTGTGTGTCTGTCGGTGACCAGGGACGTGTAACATCAAGTGCACAACCCTTCACAGACCGTCCCTGCTTTGAGGCCAGCCCAACGTATACTGCGGGGTAACAAGCCTCCAAGGACACCTTCTGATTGTTCTTATTCCTATCCTTGACTCCACAAGTATCGATGCCCGCTCGGCGGGCTGAAACACGTGAGATGCACGTTCCTGGAGATACCTTCGGCCGGGCTGCAGTATGCTGTCAGAAGCAGCTTTGAGGGGTCAGCCCAACCTATGTAGTGTTGGCTGTTCACTGCTGCCTTCGGGTCAGCGACTAGGCGTTGTGGTAGCCTAAAATTCAAGTATGCTATTGATTTTGACAACAAGTAAAGACATATTGCTGGAATCCTCTTAAAGATTTGCAGGCGCTGTCCCTATGACAAAATGCAGACCCCACACACCTTCGGCGACCCAAGTAACGTCACTAGACGGTGGTGACAGCTGCCACTCCTTCAAACACCATTGTCACTTTGTAAGTCACTAATACTTGTACGCTTGAAGTTCTGCAGCTTGGAAGGACCACATCAGGCTGGATGGTTCCTCAGAAACCAGGAGCACTCAAGAACTTCACATCGAGTTCAGGGTCACGAAAAGACACCGTACGGTCACAACTTGGCCAAATCGTCCCAGAAAGGTGACCCGTACAGTGATACATGCTTCTCTCTTACGTACTTCTGTCAATGAGCTGGTCGCATAGCGGCAATATGCTGGACACACTATGGCAGTGCCACAGTGGCACGCTGGCAGAGCACGCTTCGCTGCAAGCACCTTCGCGATGGATCAGTGCTGCATTGTCGAGTCCAGTGATTCTATCACTTCACATCACCCTGTGCCGATTGCTTTATGTTGTGTGTGCCTGTCTGCTGGTCGCACATCATATACTGATCACCTCACAGACCACACTGCCAATCCAAGTTGAAGTTACTGACTACTGATCCGTTGGCAGCATTGATCAGTGACTACATCTGTACTGGAAATTAACTCAGTCAAACAGATGGCGGTGAGCCGTTTTTTGCCGCGGGTCAATGGTCAAAAAAGTTGCACAAGACCCGTCATGTCTGCTGCTGTGTTGTACGTCACTGACAAGTTGAAAGCACCTTCAGCTACACCGTGGCACGAAGACTGACAGAGACTCCGGCCCCAACTGTAGATCTTGCAAGTAGTGCGGACTCAGTAGCTCATAGCTGACTGGCATACATACACCACTAGTTCTTGTAAGACAGAGTCCTGCAAAGCCGGTGCCAGGCAGCTGCTGCAGGAGTTCAATTGCTCAAGGTGCCACCAGTGCGGCTTCTGCATAGCATAACAGGAAAAAGGCAGAGCTAGATTCTCGGTAACATCTGCTTCTGGTGGTCAGCCAACCGATTACCCTGGATATAGGCTGAATACCTCAACACAACACAACACACGAGCTGCTGCTGATGCATAGGTATATAACAGCCACTGGTCTGCATTACCTCAGAACCCGCAGCAAGGCAGCGTACGGCACTGCATGAAGACCTCAGCTGCAGTTGCACAATGCTGACCGCAAGCTGACTGTGGGCCTGAATATGATCACCTACCGCTGAACACAGCAGATCCACAATGGCTGCCGCTCTCGCTTGCCGCTTCATCACTCAGAACTTATAGCCAGCAGCAGTCAGCGACTGCCTAGCCCTTGCTATATCCTGCACACCAGCCCAGCCGAATTAAGCAAAGAGTAGGTCACAATAATTGTGGCATGTTTGGTTGTAGTGCTGCTATGCACAGCCAGCCAGCACGGCAAGGGTACAGGCGAAGCACAGCTGCTACAGCTTATCTGGTGAGCAGTCAATGCAGTGGGCAATGTGCATGGAAATAAAAAGAGGAACACCTCAAACGACATTTGGTGAAGGAACCCTGAAGCTAGTGCCAAGTCGCCAAAACAGCTTCGCCTCATGTGACTCCCAGCACCACTGGAGGCCTGTAACCGTCAGTGATTGCTATCTACAAACTCTCTCCCACCTCTTGCAGCAGGCCAGCTTCTTTGGGGCAACTGCGGAAGGTCAGGGCTCCAAAAAACAGCAGTACAAGCATGTACACACCACACACCATGAGAAACAAGAGTGGGGCCTGCAACAAGCATGTACATAGGTCTGGGCAACCTCAATAGTCGTACTCTTACTGGTTATTGTCCTGACAACTTACCAACGATACAAGCAACCGGATGTGCCACGGCAGCTGCAGCTGCAACGCAGCAAGCCAAGCCAAGGTGCTCAGAGCAGCCCAGATACTGATACGGCTTATGCGCCTCATTGATACGTACAACTACCGTTGTACAGTCACTTTCATCGCTACTTTATAACGGAGCCGAGGGGAGACAGGTAGCTTGGGTCGTGCTGACGAGCTCTTATTTGTGCTTCCGGCTTCTGTGTCCACCAGGCGTTCCTTCAAGCAAACTTGCAACAACAACGATACCACCGCAGAAGCAGAAGCAGAAACGGATTGTGCTGTGTTTTACGGTCATGTGACTGTGATGTCAAGAACCTGAATTCAACCTGCACAGGGATGAAGGCGGTTTTGTGTGCATCTCAACTGCGTGAAACTCTTTAATACTCTGTGTTTTGGCACCAGCTCGCGTGAGCGTCTGTGCAAATCCCACAGTTCTTAACAAAATTGGGCACCTAGCGCTCGCTTGACTAAGCAAAGATCAAGCGACTGCGTTGATTGCTAATTCCCAAGGCTACATAATTGGGTATCCTAGTTGAATCCAAGAGTCACAGTTGATTGGCGTTCTGCGCTCAGCGACATCGCTGTTGGTGCACCTTGCTGTTCTGTCATCAAAACTTGAACGTTCGTCGCTGTCATACACAGGAAGGGCCAGACGGTGCAGCAACCAGCTTTGTTCTGCACGTATGTAAACACCACACGCGTATGTAACCTCAGATTGAGCCCCGGAAGGGTGCATGCTGGTGAGCCTCAGCTGTACTGTCAAGATGGCTGCCAGCAAGCAGGAGCTTCAGCAGATTCCGACCTAATTAAGGCAGTCAAGCGAGCACAACAGGATAGACGAACCGTCCGTGGATCACAGCATGGAGGCTACAGATCAAGATGCCTTGCACTCACATCTGTTGCCCAAGGTCATGGTGCCTTTCATCACTAAGCCAACAGAAACTCCTCGGAAAGTCCACATCCAGAGGTATCTTCCTAAAAACTCAGGCTTGGCCGGTTAGTACTGCAGCCAACATGACTGTCCATGTTCACATCAAGTTGCTATATGCCTTCAGCTTCAAAGATGGGGTGCTCTCATGCACTGGTTGTGTGGGCCACACGACCCCAGCATGCTCAAGCAGTACATCATCTGTTGATGCAGGTTACGGAGGCTTTACGCCTGTCAAGATATCGCTGATTTGGTAGCAAAAGAGGGTCTCACTGTTGATCAGCTGAGCAAACAGCCACCTGAGTTCTGGCAGCAGATGCAGTTTATGGACAATACAGACTATGAGACCCGCAACCCAAATCAATGGGTACCTCACATACCTGGTAGGTGCCTCTGTCAGGCTTGGAAAGAGTTCCACGTGTCATGCCAACCTCCTCGGCAATTGTCAATTCGCTGTTTTGGCTGCCAGAAGCCGCTCAGTAACGTTCACACGATCAGTGAATGCGTTCTGGCTGCAGGCATCCCCAGCCAGCTGGCAAGGGTTGCAGTTCGCAGTCAGGACGGAAGGGTAAATTGGCTTGACAGCCTGGTGCTCGACTATGCCAGTTCAGCTGATCAGTATCTGGTGCAAGTGCAGTCAGGCAGTGCTCAGCCAGGCAAGGAGGACCCGCAAACAGTGTCGGCCCCTTGCGGTGCAGAGCCGCCTGACGCAGGCAGCAACACAGCAAACACACCTTTCTGGGTGCCTAGGGTGCAACTGTGTTTTGCAGCTGAAGACCCTGCACTGTATGCTCAGCGGTTTGCAGCAGCATGTGCAGCACTTGATGCAGTTGAAGTGCAGTTAGCATATGAGCTTTGCATTGATAGCATGCCCTTAGATGATGTACCACAGATGACCACAGAACAAGTGAACAGAGTGCTGAACTTTGCCTTGAACAGCAAGCGGCTCAAAGACAAGCTGGTGGATACCAGTACCCTCATCAATGAAGCAAACCTCGAGCATGCTCGCGCCATGAACAAGGCTACATTGCAGGCACTAGTAACAGCAGGAAAGTCAGCGACCTTGGATGGGCGTGGTAGCAGCCCAGCAGCACAGTTCTATGCAGCAGCTGCAGCTGGTGCTGTGGCTGATGTTCAGATGATGTCGATAGTAGCACCACCAGCAGTGGACAGTCAGCAAGCGCCGCTCAGGGCCACTGCTGTGATGCCGGATGAGTACAACTTCAAGGAAGTGCTGTCTGAGTTTAGTTTCAAGACTCTGCTGACCAAAACTGAGGTTATACATGCTCTTGGCAAAATCAGGATGGAGTCCAGCAAGGTGAGGAGTTGTCTGTGCTGCTGTGCCTGGCTCAGTTGCTCTGATGTCGCAGCCCTCTGAAGGCAACACTGTAGCTGTTGATGCACATCAACGTCAACAGAACCTAGGAAGTTGCAGCAGCTGACAGTCTGGCTAACCACCTCAGAGACAACTGGGCTGCCAGCATCAAGAACATCATCAAGTAGGTACTTCTACTAGCTGAGCAGCAAGTGTGGGGATTGCCTGCTGCATGGCAGCTGCATGGACTTACAGGAGTCCCCCGTGAATTGGTGCAAAGTTGCACTGTAGTTTTACTTTGGTGCTTGAAAGCAACACGTAACATGCTGTATGTGCAGGTCCTCTTTTGGCAGCGTTGGCAAGGGATGGTACAATCTTGCTGAGACCAACTTTGAGACATACAAGTTCAGCAAGCTAAAGCGCTTCCTCGGGCTGGTGAAGTTTGTCATGGAGGATACTCTACGCTTTGTGGCTGAAGGCAGCATGAGCAAGTTCATGACATTCATGCAGGTAGGTTGACTGATAGTGGGGCTTAGGGATCTACATTGCCAATAGCAACAGCAAGCTCCAAGTCGCTCATCATGATCAGCCGTTGTTAACCAGAATTTCCTGGCCCAGCAGTGCAGTAACACTCATGCACACATGCTGTGGCAATCTACTAGTGCTTTCCATTTCGCAGTGTTCACGGCTGTGCTGCTGCAATGGTAGGGTCCTGTAGCTGGTTTCTGTGTGCCGTGCACATCTACTTCAGGCATGCTGCGGCGACAAGGTCACCATCACCTCAACATCACAAGTGTCAATTGAAAGCAAGGACTTGAGTCGCAAGGCGCCGCTGTTATTGACTGAGCTGGTGATTGTGCCTGAGGATGGCTCGTTCACATACAGCACTTCTCTGGAAACCATACACAGCAAGATTCTAACAGTGTTCGACAGGGCCTTGACAAAGCTACAGGTCAGTGGCTGGTAGATGCAGCAGTTGGTGGACCGATTGGTTTTTTGTGCAGCAGGGCTTACTTCAAACATGTACAGGTTTGTATCCTGCAGCAAGCTGCTTGATGGCTAGCTACCGTCTGTATCAGGTTTGTGTTCTGGACAACACCGAGGCCGACGGCAGTGTCTCACGTTCATTGACCAAGTCGATTGAACCTCGTGTGCATGTTCTGATGGATCGCACTGAAAGTTGATGTGTGCCACGCACTGCAGGGTATGAGCCAGCTTGAGCCAGCCATTATGGACCAGCTGTTCTGGCCCACTGTGCCTCTACTGAGCTCTGTGCATCTGCAAGAAGATGTGGTAGTGCTGGCAAGAAGCAGCTTGTCATCATGTGTGCAAGCAGCACTGCAACCCCTCCAAAGGTGGACCCACCCAGGATTGCACTAGACAACCAGCCGGTGCCCTAGCAAAGACGACCCCAGACAAGCAGCTTGACATTAGCTTGCAAGCACAAAGCCTGCAGCAGCAGAATGCTCATCTGCAGAATTGACAGTGTTGCTGTTCATTGCAATGTCGTTTTCAAAGGGCAAACCAAACGGCAGCAATCAGAGTATATCACATCCCTGCTGGCTTCTTTTGCTGTAGGTACCTAGCGCAATATGCAACATACTCAGCCCTGCTGAGACTTGATGTGGAAGCACACATCCACAAGCTGTCTGCTATGGGGATGCATTTGGATTTAGATGAGACCAGCAGGCAGATCATGATGCATCAAGCAGAGCTGTCATACATGGAGGAGAGCTTGTTGCCAGTGGTCAACCTTGGGCTCCTGCAGGTCAACTGCATCAAGGTATGCTGACTATGTTGTATGCTGTGCTTTCACCATCAACATGGGCTTGTGACAGCTTAGCAAGGTTCTGGCACTCAGACGCCCAGCCAAATGAAGCACTAACTGACGTCATAGGCTCACAGACATATTCCGTTATTGTTCATACTCCATACCGGTCAACATGCTTGATGTTACACTCATCTGGGAGACTCTACTGCAGGTGCGGGAGACCTTGCTGCGTAAGAAGGAGAAGCTGATCAACATGCTGAAGGCCACAGTAGCTCATGTACCTCGTGTCATGTTGGCAGCAATAGGGGTCAGGTTTAGTGAGCTGGATCAAGCAGTCAGGAGGAAGGCAGCCAACCTTGATGAAGTAGAGACTCAACGCAAGTGAGTAACTCTTCTGTGTGTTGGGTGTGCACACAGCTGCTACAGTGGTTCCTGCTGCAGAAGGTTCAACTTTGAGCGGCCAGCTGCAGACTCAATGGCAGCCATGCTGACCACTATGTGACCATCATGCTGTACAATACAACTGTCCCCATACTTCAGCAAATCGACATTGGACTTGGACTGCCTACAAGACTGTGTCTGACACATGTATATGTATTGTTTGCCTGTGTGCCAGGCTGATCGCAGACCTGCCAGCTAAGCTGCCTGCACTGGTTGCTGAAGTAGAAGCAACAAAGGTGAACATTGGCATAGGCTTGATCATAACAGAGCAGTGAAGCATCACAAACCCCGTCTGCGTCTGCCATGTCTGTGCACGACCTCGTGCAAGGAGATTGTTGCCTGTAGCTGCGTTTGCAAAGCTGACACCTGTGCTTTGCTGTTCTGCGTGACATCCGCAGCCCTGGTATGGTGCGCTTGACAGCATGAGATACCTCTTACCAGAAGATGATGCTAGAGAGAGACTTACAGGCATCAGCTGGCAGGTGGGCAGGAAACCAGGATGGTTGAATCTGCGGGACAGCTGCTGGCATCAACCATACCGCTTAGTACCATTGCTACACTCGCGTATTACAACATGGCTGCTACAAGTACAGGCCGGGTGTGCAGGAGATAAAGCACTCTGTTGTTGATTGTGCTACAGTAGAGGTCACCTTGCTGGTACCACCAGTTGGCGGCCAACTGGATGTCGTGCCTTGTCTGCTGATACAGGTGAAGCTGTTGCGTCAAGCTGAACGTAGCTTGGAGACACTCGCTGCTGATGAAGCCAAGTATGCTGAGGAATTGGTCACTCAGCCTGAGCAGCAGTAGCGGACTCCACTGCAATCATCTAGCCAATAGCCCAGCATGATGCAGATGTGGATGCTGGTGTTAATTGCAGGGCGTGGTCCGAGCCACATTCTTCAAGCAATGAGAATGCCCCGTCGCATGCACCATCCTATGTCGTCATGTTTTATGAGACACGAGTACTTCGGGTTTGTGCACTGTCCCATCATCCCAAAGCTTGTGTACGTGTATGGTGGTCAGCTGTTAGGTATCTGCTGTCTGCCTTGAGTATCAGCGCAAGCAGACTCGCATGCATGTGCACAGCAAGGCAGCAATGCCTGGATGTGTACAACGACGTAAGTGCTGATGTGGTGTGTTGTGATCCTTTGCACTCCCGGCATGGCTGCTGCTATCAGGGCCAGTCAGTTGCTGCAGTGATTGGTTTGGCACTGGCTGCCCTGCTGCACAGCAGACACAGCCTGCAATGCTTGTAGGGTGAACATGGAGAACGTATGAATTCATTGCATCTTGGTGTGATAGTTCGTATGATAGTTGGTTGCCTGCCTTGAGAGAAGTCCAAGTATCGTTACCTGCAGGCAAACGTCCACGCAGGTCCGCATCATTGGACCGTGTATACCACGAGGCATAGCGCCCTTGAGTTTGCCAGCTGGCTCAAACAACATATCTTACCACCGGAAAACAGCAAGACGTGTTGATTCTGCGCCGGTGCGCTGTGTCTGCAAGATGGTGCGAGACTGTATTGCAGTGATTTCAGTAGCTTTGCGCACTGTGCACTCACTGCGTGACCCTTGATGCACTAGTATTCTGGTGTGAGACACTTGATGTAACATTGAAATGACAGCAGACAATGAGAGGGGTCAGGGAGGGTCAGATAATGAGCCCAACAGTAGCAACAGTAGCAGAAAAACAAGCAGCAGCATCAGACAGCGGCTAGGTTCATACATGGTGGACGCCACGGACTGGGCTGAAGAGCACAGACGCGAACTTGTCTTTGGCTCTCTAACAGCAGCAGCGTGTAAGTCTCTGACAATCATGAGCAGCTGTCATCATGCAGCGTGCAGTAACTTTGCGCACAGTGTGCCGAGTTCAAAACTTTGCTGTCTCCTGCAGGTGGTGTTGGCCTGCTGCTTCACGTACATGGCATCCCAGGCTTTACTCGCATCACCAGCAACGCAGAACTGGCAGCTAGGTGAGTCAGCTGTTCAGTTTGAGCGGCTCGGTGAGAGGCCATAATGAGGTCTTGGGGCCTTGTTGCACCCGGTGAGGTAGGCGCTTCATCACAAAGTTACATGCAGCTCCTGGGTAAGCAACGGAAAGGTTGGCAAACATCAGCATGTCAACAACAGCCTGCAGCAAGCAGCTGCACCCCAAGCACCATATTGGAGGAACTATCGCAGTGGCACTTGAAACTACTAGCACTGGCCTCCGAGGCTGCACATTGCACATGCTATGTGGAGCAATCATCTGTTGCACGCATACAGTTGCCGCACAAGCGTAACCCTGCATACTCCGTACTAACCGAAGAACCACCTGCTGCATAGAAACCCAGACCCCAGACCCCTCCTTGCAGCCCACGCACATTGCCAATTGGCATCCCTGCCTCCCCTGACCCCTCGAACAGTCACCTAGATTCAAACCATCTCATCAACAGACTGATTCAGCACCCGACTGTTAGCTATGTACCCTGTATGTCTCTTCTGCAACTTGCACACTCCACATATAATACCAAATCGATGACACGTAGCATATCAAGATGTGTGCACCAGCTCCCAGTACAAGTGCACTGCATCACTGCATCAGCCCTCACCCTGAACTGCCTGCATGCTGTTGTACAGACACTACTACATAATGAACTTGTGGCACAAACAGCCATCAACCTCGCAAAACGTCACCACATATGGTACAGTCACTCCAAGAGCCATTGGGTGGCTGTATCTGCATATCTCCCTCACACGACAACACGTACAAGTAACTTGCCAAGCAAGATGAGAGACAGTGCATTGCCTACGTTGACCGCACTGCAGCGGTGGTTTGACCGCACTGCAGCAGCAGTTGGAGGTAAGGGTACAGACGTACATCCTCAGTCAACAATAGATACTCATGAACTGGTGTCAAGTACTCTACAGAGCTCACCTCGTGTATACAATAGTACGGTACACAATAGCAGAAGACACATGTCGAGATACAACATGGAACCTGGCCAACGTACACAGACTCCGGAAGTCTATCACAACAATATCTCAGAACAACACATGGTCAAACAACACACAACAGAAGCCAGCATCATGCATGTAACGATAGTCTACATGATCAGCAGTCTACCCTGGACATAACAGTGAGCTGATCCTGATCAGGGTACTTACTGCCTTGTTGCAGACGCTGAGGTAAAACTACTGCTATCACTCCATCACTAGATGATGCCAAGATATATCACACATACAGATCTCATCATCAGCTACTTGGCATGGACAGTGCAACCGTTTGCCATGCCAATGACCAATTCACTGCCAGCAGCGGCATATGCAGCATCGACCTGAAGATGATCCAGGCAGATGACAGACTTGAATAAGTCTGGTTCTCATTGCCCTCAGCAATACATCACAGCCAAACCCGCACAGAAAATAACAATATGCCTTCACCTGTTACCCACAACCCCATACAGTTCTGAGTTGCCAATACTGCAGGCACAGACTGTTTGCTGCCAAGGCCAATAGATAGACCCATTGCCCCATGCATGTACACCAGTACCTACTGCCCTCAATCAGCAACTTCAGACGACCTCAACATCACTCCCAATACATTGCAAGGTGTTGTCGCGATGACCTGTGCACTCGCATCACCACAATGATTTTGGCCGTCTGCATCTCTGCAGCTTCCTGTATGATGGTACAACACAATGCGTGACTGCATCTCTGCAGACAAGATACCTCTCCACCATAGACACACCATGCTCCATTACACTACTGCCAAAGTTTGTTTTGCAGCTCCTGCTTTCTAAAGTCACCAGCAACCCTATCAATGAAAAGAAGTCCATCAATTGACAGCTGCAGCTACCTCCAACTGCTGCTGCTGCTGCTGTGGCAGTGTCTCCTCCTCACTGTGCTCAGAATCCTCAGCCACTGTCACAGGCTTGTCATCCACAGGTTCAAATCTTGCCGTGAAGTGACTCAACAGCTTGGTGGCATAGACCCTCCGCAGACCCTGAATGGAGTCACGCTGCTGATACAGACGGTTGATGCTGGCGGCAACATAGCGCAGGTGGTTGTCAGTGTATACCCTGCAGCCACAACAACAGTAGGACACAGGTGTGAGCCGATTCCCGCACACATCATCAATAGCATGAACATCCTCCAGCACATGCTTCTCTGGTATGCAAGGATACTGAATATCCTACAACCGACTGGCAGGTGTAATACTGAGTCGCAAGCAGGTGACCACCATAATCCAGACCCCTTACCTTCTCGGCAGAGCCAGTCTCATGAGCTCTAGCTTAGCAGGAATGAACTCCCCAGATGTCTCATCAATACGGCCGAAGCAGCTGCTGCCAATCTCAACTCCACGTACTCCACTGATAGCATAGAGGGCAGCTGTCAATGCCTGCAGGAAGTCAACAGACAGACATATCCAAGAAATGAGACGTTGGACAAAGCACTCATCCATGCAAATGGGTGGGACAGTCGATGCAATTGAATTTATAGTAAAAATGTTGACAGCGAATATTCGCTGTCAACAAAGCATGGTGCACCCTTAGCAGCAGCAGCAGCACACACACTCGTTCACAGAACAAGGTTAATGCCAGTCACATCAGCTGCACATCTGTATCATGTTGCTTCACGTCTTGGTGACGTTCATAATACCAACGAGCATCTGATGACACAGGGTACTAGCAGTGAGTGAGATCACATGAAGAACCCATCAGGTTGCTCTATGTCATGAGCAATAAAAGGTATGTGCATACCAGCACCTGTGAACACAAGGTGCACTCGACGAGACGTAAGATGAATGAAAGGAACACACCTGTGCTGGGAACTGCTGCTGACGTATGTGTGGCAGGAACCTCTTTGCATCAACATACACGGCATGACCACCAGGGGGCTCAACAATGGGGACACCAGCTTCACGCAGTAGACCAGCCAACAGCTCAATTTGACTGCAGGGATGAAGCAAGCAGGACAAGCAAGCAAGCAAGATATCAGCACAAACTAGTGCTAGCACCACCAGCATCTGTTGCTGCAGAGCAGTCCATATCCACATCTGGAACAAAAAGCATGCAATGCGAAGTCCTGCGATACCACGTCCTAGTCATGAATACTATATACTGCTACATGTCTGTCATGCTATGAGAGGGCTTGAGTAGCTGCTGACTGTTGCTACTGCTGCTCACTTGTGTCTGTACTCCTGGTACGCTTCCTTGGTGACCTCCAGCAGACCTCGAGCCATGGCCATCAGATCCCTACACAGCACATACAGCAGCGCACATCACCAGGTAAATCAGTGTCAGCAGTAAATACTCAATGCCCAGCACATTTGACACAGACTGATACTGTGTTTCTACAAACATGCTGCTGCAGGCTTGCTCCTTCAAACGGCTACATACTACAAGCAAGCAATGATGCACAGCTACAGCTACAGCTGCAGGTGCATGTGCATGTGCTGTAAGTTGACACCGACCTGCATGCCAGACCTCCATATGTCGGGTAGCCCTCCACGACGATAGTGAGATTGCGCAGTGCCTCATACAAAGCATCATCATTACAGCACAGCAGGCCACCAACATTGGCCAATGCCTCTTTCTTGCCACTGCAACACAGACACACACAGCCGTATGCATCAGTCAACAACTCTGTAAGAGTAAGCCTACCAATACTTGTTACATATAGATGCACTAGGATCAGCTACACTGCAACATGCAATTACGATATGACCTACCACAACCCCTCTACACCTGTAAATTCATCTTGGTGATATGCAGCCTCCTACCAAGCTGAAAAGGTTTGAACCTATCACAGTATGCTGGACAGCAGCACCCCCACCTGAATGTGCAGCCATCTGCATAGCTGAAAAGCTCCTGAGCAATTTCCTTGAGAGGTTTGCCCTCATAGCCTGGCTCCCAGCGCTGAATGAACCAGCAGTTCTCAGCAAAGCGAGCAGCATCGATGAAAAAGGGAATGCCGTGGCGGCGAGCAATCGCAGACACCTGTGTCACAAGTGCAGTATGTTCATAGATCCTGACACACTCAATCTTGGCGGGGTGTCTCAGCCACGGCGGGGTGTCTCAGTCACGACAGCTTCTGTACACGGTAGCTGTGTGCAGAAAGCTGCTACTGTACTACCTGAGCTCCACCAGTTCCAACAGGTGACAGGGGAACCCATCATAACGTCATCGTACAGGGCTTGCAGCATACTGCCTGAACAACTTGTCAGGCAACCACCTGACTCTGTTCTAACCCACCTGTCGCACATTGTCCATTGACACTGGTTGACCTCCTGCGCTGTTGTTTGTTACTGTGATCATGATCAGTGGAATATTTTCTGCACCCTTTTCTGTGATGAAGGACTCCAGCGCCTGGACATCCATGTTGCCCTGCAGAGTACAGTGGCATGACCGTGCTGTCAAAGCTTAGCCTCATCATGCCCACTACTGTCATTGTTTCCTGATCTGCTATGACGGATCATACGCTACTAGACATCATGGAGTTGCAGGAACTGGCCTGTCTGACACAGTGTGTTACTGCTGCTGCAATGCTTCCATATGAATGCACACCAAGCACGCAACCTGCTGCTGATGGGCAGAATGAAAAAACAAGCTGTGTATAGAAACTCTTTGAGACAATTCTGAATGCTGTTAGCTGTGACATACCTTGAAGGGGCTATCCAGTGCTGTATCATACGCTTCAGGCACGGGCAGGTTGACAGGATGGCCTCCACACCTCAGAACATTGGCCTCAGTGGTGTCAAAGTGAGTGTTGTTGGGCACATAGCAGCCAGGCTTGGGGGCTACCAAGGTGCTGAACAGAACATTCTCCGCTGCACGGCCTTGGTGCTCGGGCAGGACATGCTTGAAACCAAACAGGTCTCTGACTACAGCCTCCAAGGTGTAGAAGCTGCTGCTACCTGTAAACCAACAGACGATGAACAAAGTATACAACACACTTCAGACACATTGGGAGTGCTGCTAAAGCAGATTGATCACCATTGGGAAGCACGTGCGCTAGCTGAACAGCATCTTTGGTGACAGGTTGCTTTCGTATGCATATGTTTGCTGATATCTGGCGACTGGATACAAGTCTGCTTCTTGGCTGTGCTGCTGTTTACTGCAAGCTGAGAGCAGGTATACAAAACATCGTGTCGTTAAGACTCTCACTACTGCATCGTAGGTATTGCTGTATGTTGGTACCTGCATAAGCCTGTGGTGTGTTCATCATGTTGGCCCACTGCACATCGCTCATGGCGCTTGTACCACTGTCTGTCAATAGATCAATAAACACCTGCAGGAACAGTTTGCAGGAGGCTCAATACGGGCATACACAGTTGATGTTGTCTTCATGCGCAAGTGTGGCCATGACACTGTTGATACTGATGCTGCTAGACGGACACAGGGCTGCAGGACAGACAGCGACAGTCAGTGTTGCATATACCGACTATGGTGAGATGCAGCAGGACAATCAAAACCCTGAGGATGGAGAGCAGCTAACGTATCATAACATACCTGATCACTGCGCAGGCAAAACACATTGTATCCTGCCTCCTTCAGTAGACGCTCCCTCTCAGGGCGGGGTAGCAGAGTAATCTGCTCAACCATCTTGATCTTGAACGGCTCAGGGATGGGCAGGTCGTCCTCGGATGTTGTTGTTGTATGTGCCGGCTGCAGGGCCTTCACAGACTTCTGGATAGCTGCTGCATGGCGAGGTGGCTCAGGAAGGTCCCAGGATAAGGACCTGTTGAGTGCCTCGTTGAACTTGGATGCATGATGCTGGCTGCTGGTAGGCGCCCCGTTGCTGGTGCTGGTGGCACCGTTCGCAAAGCCACTGTCGTTCAGCAGAGGCATCGTGTGACAAGACCTGCATATGGCGTCAAGCAAGCACTGCACGATGTTGGGCAGTGCGTGCCAGCAGCAAGCTTGAGGAGCAGCTGTTGCCACGCTGCTAGGAAAACATCCAACGACGTATCTTAACCAAAGCTTTTTACAGACGGAGCACGCATGTATGGCAATGTGCGTCATTCATACTGGAGCTACGTAGCTTTGAACGCCAACATCAGCACTATCAACCAGCGTATGCCTGTTAGCCTCATCAAATAATATTGAATGCGCTTGTTGTAACTCTGTGACGTAGAGGGATTGCATGCAATCAAAGAGGCTTTGCCCCCAGCGCCATCAGCAGCGGCACACGTCACGAGGGAAAAGCTGTCTCACCTGAGAACCTAGCCCAGAATCAACAGCTGCTAGCAAGTCGTTGAACCTATTTCCCTCGCACTGCTTTAGACAGCTGTACGCAAACTCAAGGTCTGTCGGTTGAAAGTGATTTCAAACTTCTGTGTTCAAAGATAACTCATACCGGGTGGTCTTTAGCCGAAGACTGCTGTATTACATCTCGCTGTTCAGCACTAGAACATCGTTACAGCCTTGTCAAGAGTGAGGTGTCATCGTGCGTCCGCGTCAGCACGCAGTGTGCGGTGTAGACAGGTGGTGGCTAAACGAATTGATGACCGCATTGTTGCTGCCAACATACAATTGATTATCTTTGGTAGCCTTTGACACCCTCTTCCTCGGCTGCTGCGACGCGGTCTGCGGTAGTAACCGAGCCAGGCGCTAAGACCGTCCAGAAAAATGCATACTGCCATCACACCCAATTCTCTGAGTGATCAACAGGTTCAAGTTTGATGATATTACTCTTATCGGGTGTTCTGCAGGCTTCTATCGCTACAGCAACGCAGACCCCACAGCCACCTGACACTCCCTGTACTGCTGTCTGATGCCATACTTCAGGTAAGTCCTTGATCTGGCCAATTCATGATCACCGCAGTAAACAAGTATAGGTTTGCTGTTCAGTGACCACAGTTGCTGAACACAAAACAAAGTATGCTATTCAAGTGCTGTCCTGCCTCAGCTGCAACCCATCAGCACACCAGAGTGTTGGGTCTTCGAGTCTTCATACCGCAGCTCTGCATCCGCAGTCACTGAGGTCCTTCCATGATTGATCCTCCTAGGATGGTCACCTGCTTTTCAAGGCGATACATTACCCGGCACTGCTGCGCTGGTATCACCGCTGCAAGGGCATCTCAGCCGCACAGCTTCTGCAGCAAACTCCTACATCCCCGGCAACACCAGCAAGCAGTCATGATCAACCATACAACATCGGCAATCCAGAAAGCACTAGGGAAGCCACAGAAGCAGCTGCATCAGGACACCTATCTTGCTGGTTGGCAGGTGAATGTAATGCTGGGGATGGTTGAATGCAGCACTCTTGTGAATAGTATGAGCGCTGTACATGTTGTCTGAGCTGTGTGACTTGTACAGCTCTCTGTGCAGTGATATAACAATCCCACATGTCTGCATCGTCACTGCCATATCCCTGTTGATCAAACAAACAAACCCCCAGCTGTTGTGCTGTGATCGTCCACATCACAGCAGACACTGCTGTTGCTGCTGACAGGAGTCCAGAATGTTCAGCCTCAAGTTCAACAGCTGCTGAAACAGTACGCTGCAGGCAATGCCATCAAAGTGCACAAGCTGAGAGTGTTTGCTGTTACTCAGCAAAGCTCTTTGCAGAACAGTAAAAGCAGAAAGGTCGATCTGCACCTGGATGCTGACAGCAGTGGTGCCATATTTTATGCAAGACAACAGCAGCAGCAGCTGGATGCTTTCGCTAGGTCAGCTAGCCACAGTACAGTTCCTGCGCCGCGTCCAGGACAGGAGCAGAGTCGACCTACAACGGCAACCGCAGCGGATCCTACAGACAACTACCGTCAGCAGCAAGCAGCGCAAGGGACCTCAGTGACTGCTGCCACAAGCGCCAAACTGCCTTCAAAAATAGCATTAGCAGCTGCTGAAGCTTGGAAAGGGTGTGATGCCAAGCAGACACAGCCTGTGGCACTGCATGTCTGGGCAGAGCTATGGGTGAAAGGGTTGCCAGCTAAGCAGTTGAAGCAATTAGCTGCAGCAGTAGCAGTCGGCTCTGCTACAGAGAAAGCAGCAGCAGCACCAGGAACTTACAGCAGTAGCAGCACAGTGTGGTGGTTAATCAGCAGGCGAAAAGATGTCGCTTCTCAATTGCTGCAGACTGGGTTGGCAGAAGTTGTGCCTTATGAGGATTTTGAGTGGCTGGGTTACAGGAATGCAGCTATCAGAGCTTACAGCAGGTACAGAACAATCAACAATTTCCTCGATCCATGTGCTGCTAGTTGGCATGCTGCGCCCCAGTGTCTAAATTGCCCCCTACCCCTGGTCCATCCTACCTTTATCATGCCGAACCAGGCAGGTCATCAACTGGGATACTCAGCATTGCTGTCATTGCTGCTGTCTCTGCAGGGCTTCTGAACATGCTCAGCGCAAGCAGCTGGGCATCCACGCTGCTGCTAAATCTTCTGCCCCGCCATCAGCGGCAGCATGGAGGAGGTTTGTTCAACAGATCTTGGACATACCAGGCAGGTTCCCGCAATCCCTAAGGGCCCGCACAAAGTAGGCTGATAGTGTGCATCTGCAGTACCTGGTTCGAAAGAACCCACAGATCAGATCAACTCCAGCAACAGGCTTGCAAGACAATCCGAGACGGCGGCTGGTGGTCCAGTGTTACCCACTGGACGCATGATGCACACCGTGTGCAGTGACTGACCGTCACCAGACAGAAGTTGATGTCCGACTCAGTGAGGTCTGGGGTGGCGTATTGGCAATATATGGGCCAGTCCTTGCTTGCTGGACTGACTGCTTGTCAGACTGCTAGAACCGTCTTACCACTTGAGTTGACAAGCCTTGGGCACTGCAGTCAACTAACGTTGCTTGAAATGTTGTGTGTACTCTTGTCTCTGTGTTGCAGTATTGACTATGGTTTAACTGGCAGTCTGCTGCCACTGATGGTCATGACTTCATGATGAGATATTCATTGTGCACAGTAACAGGCTTTTGGCAACAGCTTGAACGTTACAGGTTGTGACAAACATACATGGATACGCCGCCTGCATCATACACGGGAAGACACAATACATAGCATAACCTTTCAAGCTCGAGCTTCATACAATCCGTTCACAACCTGTGGTGTACAAAGTTGCAGCGGCTGCCGCACACCACGGCCGGGTCACCTTGGACCCAACATCCCTATCGACCGCCTGCTGCTTTTGCCATCAACTCTAGCTTCACTGCCACAAGCGAAGCCCCCAAAAGCTCCAAACAGTCCATCACCCTGATGCTTGGAGCTACTGTCGGTCTCTTTCTTCTGTGACAACCAGGGAGCCTTGAAGGGCTTTGCTGCAGCAGCATCTGCACCACTAGTGTCTTTAGCTGCCTGAGCAAACATGCCCTGGACACGATTTCGCGGCTTGAAGCTGCTATCCTGCATAACAGACTTGGCTGGGATACCAAACAGAGTCCTGCTAGAGTCACGAGTGTCTGCAGCACAACTAGCAGTCATCATCTGCTTGTCTACACAATCAAAGTCAAGTTGGTCACTGTTTTTGCACTCAGCTGGAGTGCAGCCTACTGCTTTGTCTGGTGACATCTGTACTGGTACAAACATACATGGGTCATATCTCAATTCTGCTACCTCTGCTGCTAACGATCTCCGTCGCTGCTTTGTTTTGCTGCTTTTGCTTCGTAGCTGACTGCCACCCAGGCTTCTATCTGCTCTGAGGAAGCTTGGGTTGCTGGTTTTGCCCGCACAACCCTGTGCTGTAGCTGGCTGCTGGGAGCTGAGGCCAAAGACACCAGCAGTGTTGGCAGCAGACAGTGGGGTCCGCTTCTGAGCCAGTTGTTGCTGTGTTTGCTGCTTGACCTCCTGTTGCTGCTGCACTTTGTTGACAACTTTGGCAGCAAGCTTAGCGTACTTACGTATGTGAGCAATGCTGTGAATATCTGGTGTGGCGTTCTCATCATTACTCCCATCCAGACTGCTGCCATCCGTGCTGCTACCGCCAGTACCAGCAGCTTGCTGTCCATCAGCCTGCTGCCCTATGCAGTTCGCAGCAGGATCTTTTGCTGATGCTACTGCGGCTGCTCGCTGCATGTCAAGATCATCTTCCCCTTCAGAGTCAGGTATTTCGATGCACTCCTCTCCTTCACTAAGCTGCTGCTGCTGCTGCCGTGTGCCCAGACCTACATCACACCAATCATCCAGCCCCACCGGCTGCTGCTGTTGACGTGGATCCAGAGGGCCTGACAGGTTGTCCATCATACGGTCAATACCCAAGCTATCACTGCTACCGCTCAATCCAGCGTCAACAGCAGCAGCAGCGGCGCCAGCAAAACCTGCCTTAGATGGATTCAAATCATCCCGTACTGCTGCATCTGACAAGCTGAATCCTGATCCTAATCCCACATTATGGTTATCACATATATTCTGATCTGGGCTGCTGTCAGCTTGATGAGTGAACCTACTGCGCTTTGTGCCTATGCCCAAGTCTGTTCTGAGTCGCTGCAGGCTACTACCTGGCTGTATCGGCTCCACCGTTCGCTTCAGACCTGCTCTGAGGCCACCTCCAGCGCGGAGTGTCTGCTGCAGCTGTTTCCATGTCTGCTGGTCACTGCTGCCACCCAGCGCCAGAGCATGGGGCCTTGGTGGGGACACAACCTCTGGCTCACCCTCATCCAGTTGCTGCTGCTCTTCTGTCCTGAATTGTGATTTCAAGAAGCTGCTGCTGTTGTGATTGGTATTACAGGGATTGTCTGTTCTACCTGATAACCATATTTCGTTGACATTCAGCAGTTCAACATGCTGCTGCTGCTGCATGAGTCCATCACTGCAGCCAGAAGCACCAAGACCCTGGCTGTTGAGCCCTGTACTGCCCAACATGTTGGCTGAGCCACTGAAACCTGGTAAACTGTCACAATGCCCTGATGCAAGCATACCTCCTGATTGGCAGCTGCTGCTGAGGGTGAGTACGTTCCTTTGCTGCTGTCCCTGCTGCTGCTGTGGGTCACAGATTAAGCCGTCACCATCACCTAGGTAGCCAACATCTGCATCTGCTGTGAATAGCCGCTGAGCTGCTGTTCGTGGCTTGGGGAGTTGCTGCTGAGTGCCACGGAACAGGGCAGTCAAGGCACTAACTGCTGCGCCCCTGCCACCGCTTGCTGCTGGAACACCTGTACTGCTGTCCATGCTGGGGTTTAAGCTGCCGTTCTGCTCAAACCCTGAGCTGCCAAGCATGCTGTCACTGCAGGCACCAGCTGCAGCACTGTCAACAGCAGCGAATGCATTGGCTTGTAGGCTACCTATCTGTTGACATGCAGAAGGCACAATAGAATCCCCCGCGAACAGCTGGCCTGCCTGGTCTGTCATATCGCCTCTGTCAGCGGCCTCTGGTTGGACAATAGTGTTGCCCGCAAGATCACTGAGCATTGTTTGGTCATTTGCTTGGGCTGCTGCAGTCATTCTGCCTATGCCTGCCACTTCTGCTGCCTTCTCATGATCACAAGGCAAGGAACTGGGTAGGTCCAAGTCACCAAGTCCATCTGCCGCCCCAGTTGCCAATGCAACTCCTGCTGCAGTAGCTCTCACTCCTTCTAGTTGGACACTAGCATCCTGAGTCCGCCGCCGTTTGGCTGCATGAGTAGACACATCTTCCCCACATGGAGCTGGGTCCTGCAATCTGTTCCCTTGCTGCTCATGTGCTTGAATCTCTGATAGCAGACACTGCTTTTCGCATTGCTGCTGTAGCTGCCGTTGTTGCTGCTGCTGTTTCAATGCCTGCAGCGCCTGCTTGATACTGTTCTGCATGTTTGCTGCTGAAGGAGCACAGGGCGCTGCTGTTGCAGCTGGCATGCTGGCATCAGCAGCAGGCGCAGGCTGCTTGGCATCTGGGTGACGAACCACACACTCCTCTGCATCCTTTGCAGCAGCCCTGGGTGCTGAAAAGAACTTAGCAATGCCCAGAGTGGCTTTCTTTCTAGCAGTGGTAGTGCCAGCAGTTGCTGACTTGCTATCTGTCAGCGCTGCCACAGCCTGCCAACTCAGCTTCTTCTGGCCCTGCGCTGCATGCTTCTTACTGAGGCCCACTCTCCCACTGCCAGATCTACCAGCACCTGAGACTGCTGCTGCTGCTGTACCGCTTCTGCTGCCACCAGATGCTGCAGCAAGTGCACTCGACCCTCCCTGCTGACTCAGGTGGTATGCCAGAAGGTGAGGTACTGCTCCTGTTGCTGTATGAAGTTGTGCCAGTATGTGCTGAGGGGGGTTCCTGCAGCCTGCGAAGATAGCTGCCAGGTCAAAGGGCTTGTGGCTGTTGGGGTCCAATCGTCCTACAAACAGTTGGGGAACAGTAGCGTCTGCAACCCACTGTGCCATGCAGGCATGACGTATACTGTGAACATGCATGTGAGCATAAGAATACAGCATCACATGAAGTCCAGTCAAGCGGAGCAAGTAGCAAGCAGATGGCTGCAGTGATGTAGGCCAAGTAGATCTAAACAACATGCACTGTTCCGTGGTGAGCCTGCGGCATTGCTTGATAAGGTGCCAATCACCGCACCTTCAGCAATGCCCTGAGCCAGCTCCTGCGGGAGATTAGGGCCCAGGAAATCCAGCCGCTGGTGCTGTTGCTGCTGTTCTAGCTGCTGGAAGGCTGCTGGCACATCAACATCAGCAGCGCCAAGGCCACCAGCAGGCAGAGGAGCCAGGTGTACCAGCGCCTGCAGTATGTGCAACAGATCGCGTGGACACCACTAAAACAGTGCAGGAGATCATCAACTGGAGCAGCTCCGCAGTATAACTGCTGTACTGCCTGCAGTCGACCTGAGCTTAGTCATATGCATGTGTGCAACATTCAACAGCGTTGCCTTTCAGCACACCAGTAGACCCCTCATGTCTCTCACCTTGGCTGTTGGGCAGTACACCCTGCAATGCCTGAAAGCCCAAAGAGCCATCTGGAACCGGACCTCATACTCTGCAGGAACCTTGGTGCCATTGAAACGCAAGATCTTCAGAACCTGTAAACAACCATAAATACAAACTTGCTACACAACAAGTTAGACTCATGGTCTATGCTCACAATCAACAGGAGGGGGCCTGTGAGGTATGACAGCTCAAACAGCGATCGACGGGCTTCAATCCAGGTCAGTGCTTAATCAGCCAGATAAAAACTGGATAACAGATGGTACATAGCTGATGCGCAGTACGGCTCCGCAGCATAGTACACCATCTGCCTGCAAAGTTGGTGCTCTGTCACTGCTTGCTGCAATGTACATACAGTCCCCCAGATGCTGACCTTGGTGAAAGTGCGGTATTTGCGCAGCAGCCCATGAGCCTTCTTCAATCCTATACCTGGCAGCTGTGATAAGAAGTCACAGCCTGCCATGACACAAAGCTGCAGGAACTGATCATTGGTAAAGCTGGAGAGGGGCAAGCTGGAGCAGTTCGGCAAGTCAGAGATGCTGACTTCTTCCCCTGTACCGCTGCGGTCCAGCTTGTACAGCACCCTGCAGATGCATTGTGGTTTGTGTTGACGGCTGCGACAGCTCTGTACTGTCCAATAGGCAGGCATCTGCTGGCACTTTATGCAGTTTGCAGCTTGCGACAAGGTCAACAGGCTGTGCATCTATGCCTGCAGAGACCACAGCATCTCACCTTGCGCAAGCATACGCGAGCAGGTCTGAATCTTCTGTTATCAAAAGCTGCACGTGATTCTGCTTTATAAGGTATGCCATTTGGGCATCAGCCTCGTAGGGCGCCACAATGTAAGAAACATTGTGAGCCTTCAGCTCCTGCAGTAAGAGTAAACAGATGCCTGTTATCACAAGCTATTCATTGTGAGCATACTTACAGAGCAAAGGTGGTTGGGGGCCATCCCACAACATACACAAAGAAAATTGCAGACAAACAGTTGACTGTCGACTGCTGTTGCTGGAATTGTGTCAACATACCTCAATCACTTGCTTTGCCATCCTAGGGGTGATGTCTACACAACGTTGATAGCATTCAACTGCTGCTGTTGCATTGCCAGCTGCCAGGTGGGCTGCTGCTTTGTCGCGTGCTTCCTGACGAGCCCTGCAAGAAGGTTGCCAGCCAGGGTGGTTGAAGCACAAGTGGATCTCTTTGAGCTACGGCACACTGATTCGTGCTTGAAGCACCCTTCTCTAGATGTCAACTTGCTTTCAGAAGGACTCGCGCTGCTGTGACAGACGAGACTGCGTTGTAGGAGGCCGCTGTTGCTGTTACAAGACTTGCACATGAGGTGCATCAGCTGGGGGTCTTACCTGTGTCGAGACTGCTCTTCCTGTCCTTTGATTGGCAGCCTTCCCCCATCAAACACCACTAGTGGTTCAATGCCGTTGCTACGCAGAAGTTGTATTCTTGACATGAAGTATGTGACGAACCTGGGAGGGAACAGCAGGCAGTCAGCGTGCCATAGGGCATGACAGCAAGAGATGACAGGTGTAGGCAGGTTCAGCCGTCGATATACACTTACTTGTCCGTCCATTGTCCTTCACACAGCTCTTTTGCGCAGCAGTAAGCACCTTTGTGCAACCAGGAGTAGCCGTCCACTGCAGCCTTCTGACCCCTGTACTTGCTGATGTGAACTTGCTTTGCTATGGGCTTCAGAGCTGGCAGAAGCCCATTGATTCCCATTGTGTAGCAAACTCTGATTGCTCATAGCCGATTGGGACGATTGCTTCTTGTTTTCATAATCAACTTTGTTTGGATGGACGGCATCGCTGGGAACCGCCCGACCAAGTGATGAACCAACGAGCACAGCTCCGCAGAAAACAGTTCTACTATTAAGTCTTGTTAATGTGTTGGCCCTTACAGAGTGCTAGAGCCTAGTGATGGCTCGGGGTGCGTTCAAAACGCCAAGCAGGGTTGCCCAACACTACAACTGCTGTGCGATCGTAGCACGTTCAAGAAATATGTATGACAGGCATAACTTGCAGCCCCCTTCGCATGATACGAAATCCGTGTGCATGTCTAACATGTACACCAACGTTCAAAATCTCAGCAGGTACGGCGACTTCCCGAAGTGCAACAAAGTACTTAGAGGGTGATAGCAGTACATGTTTCTTACTGCTCTCGAGCATAGTACGGGCTTGTTGACCGGTTGTTGATGAAACTCTGACTTTGGCTGTTTACCTCGAATCTTGCAAAGAGTCGCCGGAAGAGTGTATGACTGCGTGCGCATACTCATAGATTATCTGTTCGCTTGATTATCTGGGCTCGCCTGTACCACAGAACCGGCCACCCCGTTGCAGCCAAGCAGCATGTCGTGGAGGCTAATCAGCGAGACAGCAAAGCAGAAATGGGGTCTCAGCATCGAGAAAAACTTTAAGGTAAATGATAGCACAGGTCGCTCTTCAGTGGCAGATGCTACTGCAGCTGTCGATGTTTGGCCGTTTGTGGCACGCGGGTGGCCAACAGGACACAAAATCACCTGTGAACAAAGTATACGCTTTATATTTACGTGTTCAAAGGTGTCTTTGTGGCTGCAAAGCTCTAGTCAGCCTGTGCATTGGGCCTCTGCACTGTTGCTGAGCGCTGTTTCTGACCCTTTCATCTGTCTGCGTACTGCAGGTTACCTCCAATGCGCGTAATGAGGCCATGTTCAGAGAAGCTACTATCTTTGCTGGTCACCTTCAAGTAGTGGAAAAGGAGCTAACACAGTGGCAGCGTGACATAGACTCCAGCTTCACCAACATCAGGACCATCATGCTGTCCCCCCTGCCTCGTGTTTACGAAGAGGGTCACAATGGCCAAGCCGTTCCCAGTGAGCCTGAACCCACCATGGTAGGAGGAGACGTGCAGGTTGACCAGCTCGTAACAGCAGCCCAAGAGACCAAGAAACGGCTGGATGTAGAGGTATTGCAGCCAATCAAGCAGTGGATGGTGGCATACAGAACCATCGCAGAGCGTATGAGGCGGCTGGAGGGTCTGAGGCTGGAGCTTGACTCCAGGCGTCGTACAGTAGCAGACTTGCAGGGCCGCTGTGAGCGTGTGCGTGCCAACCTGGGCACCACCAGGGCAAAGGGTGAGGTGGACATGGAGATCACACTGCGCAGGATGCAGCACAAGGAGGACAAGATGCAGCGCACAGCCTCGCAGTTCCAGGAGATGGAGCAAACAGTGTATAACAGCCTGTTCACCCTGCTCAAGGATACATCTGTACTACGTGATTACGCTGCAGCGGCACTCCTTATTGTGAATGTAAGTCACGTCTGCGGTGCTGTTCTGCTCGGAATGTGTATTGCTCAGCTGCACTGTATTGCTCATCTCATGCTACTCAACAAATGCCCTGGATTGATCTGCCGGCAGACTTGCAATGCTGTACCTGTATTTGGCTGGTTGGGTCTGTCTTCTTGAGGCCCTTGAAGCAGCATACACACCTACTGACCCCTGGTTGCTGGTGTTGGGCATGACCAAAGCATTGCGCATGACGCGGATGATCGGTATGTACCATGCAAACCAGCTTAGTTTGACTTCACTGTCCTGACAGATTGTGCATCTGTTGCTGATCTACAGGAATGCTTCTCAGCTGGTTATGCGTCGTTCAACCTGGAGCAGGTGCAGTACTCTACTACAGCACCAGCAGCAGCGTATCCTGAGATGAACAAGTATGATCCACGTATGTCTGACAAGTATGCACCCCATGACAATCTGCCTTCCAAAGCCAATGCAGCAACCAAGGCAGGCAGGATTGGCACTGGGAATACACCTAGGGGTTACGTTGATGGTGACACTGGTATAGCTGGCAAGGAGTTTGACCAGCATGGGCAGGCTTATGAGCCATATCACGACACCCGTGCTAGCGAGCAGGACATGGGTGGCTATGGTCCAGGGCGGGGCAACTACTGGGCCACAACAGCAGCAGCACACTGAACAGTGGTAAACTGCCGCTACCATCTGCAAGCGGGCATCATCGGCGATCACAGTCTACTTGAGAGTGATGAATTTGCGGCGAGGAGTCCTGCATACAGTAGACTGCAGCAGCCTGCTAGTCGCTGGATGTGACAAGCATCTATGCATGACAGTGACATCTAGGACAGGTCTATGTGTGCTAAACCATAGCTGGCATGTAGGTTGCAGCAGGCACAATGGCCTTTGTGCTGCTGTTGAATGTGCTGGTGCTTACTGCCATGTTGCTACATGTCACCTGTAGACCCGTGACTACAACTGATGCACAATAATCACATTGTTTAGTTAGGAGCGAGTTACCTTGTGCAAGAGAGCCTTTGTTTGCATACTAGAGATCGTTGGCTTTTCTTCAGCATATTAGTAGAAGGCAGTCATCTTTGATTGTGTGGTTGGCTGGCAAGTCTTCAGGTTTGGGGCCACTTCAATGTCTGTAGCATGTTATTG